>SKCR01031962.1:0-254248 GCA_019454045.1 Zanthoxylum bungeanum
GGGATTAATTGATGAGAGAGAAAATTAATCTTGGATTAATTACGAAGATATTTTATCTAGGATAAAATATCGTCTAAAGAGAGAAAACGATTAATTCGGAATTAATCGGTAAAGTTAATATATTCGATATATTGAACGAAATTGGATTTCGACGCGGAATTGAAATTGGATTTTAATTCGGGCGAGCGAATTAATTTAGAATTAACTCGTTAGCGACGTGAATAGTGGATTCGCTAGGCATAATCATTTAATTACGACGCAACGGAAAATTCGCTAATTGGGAATTAGCGAACCCGAGCCCGAGTGTGATTGCGAGCGCATTCGTATTTCGAATTCGAGTGCGGCAACGCAAGTCACATCAAGCATCAAATCATTCGTCACATCAAGCGTCAAATCACATGTCACTTTGAGTGATGTGACATTTGATTGATTGATGTGATTGATTGAATGAAAGATGTGGTTAGTTGGTTTGATATTGAGTGTTGGACACTCAAAGTTGGTGGTGATGTACATATACCAACTTTAAATATTTGGTATATGACAAATGATTTAAAATCAATTGTTTGACTTTTGATAAATTAAATCAAAGTATATAAGATATATTTTAACATTTACCAACCAATTAACACACTTTCTTCTTCATCATTTTCTCTCTCTCATTCACGCCCAAATGGGCAGTGAACACACTCACTGGTTTCTTCATTTTTGGCGTGAGAAGGGAAGCATGTGTGCCTTGATTTTGTGGCAAAATCAAGCAGAGCTAGCACTCCGAGAGACTTACGAAGGTGTTAGGGAAACTCACCCACGAGCCGGGAATCGTTCGAAGAAGATTCGGAGCTCAAATTTGATGAACAAAGCTGAAAACAGTGGGCAGAAATTCTGCACTGCAGTTGCGTTTTTGGAGACAAAAATGAGTTTTGTTTTTCACCAAATCGTCTCAACTGATCAATGTAAGTATTCCGCAACTTCTTTGATATGTATTTCACACTTCTTCATGCTTGTTTGATGATCTTGGGACCTAGAATAAAACCAACACATCTAGCCTCCAAATCCATCCTCCAAATTAAAAAAACCCCAAAATATAAGAAAGGAAGAAACCCTAGAACTATTCTAGATATTCAAGAACAAGAAACAAGCTTTCTACATTTAAGATTATTAAAGATTACCTCAAAATCTTGTAATTTCCTTAAATATTTTCTTGAATTTCTTCACTTTCTTCCTTTTATCTTCAAGAAAATTTTGGGAACTTTTTAATGGAGATAGATTCGGCCATGGCTTCTAATGAATGGAGAAAATAAATTTTCAAATTAAAATATCAAGGCCAAACCGACTTTGGAGTTTAAAGAATGATATTTTGGTCATTTGGTCAATTAATCTAATTAATTAATACTAATAACCTTTAAGTTAACAAATCCAATTTGTAAACTTTAAGCTTAATAAAGTCATGCCACATGTAACCAATAATAATCAAACATATTGCATAACATTTATGTAATATTGAAATAATTTAATTATTTAGATATTTAACATTTAAACACCTAAATAATTAATTAATACGATTATTATTATATATGTATTTTTATTTACATTAAATAATAAATACATATATTAATGGCATTTGTCAAAGTCGCATTTGATAAATAATTAATATGTATTAAATTAAATTTTATATCAAATACAAATACACATTAATTATCAATTGACCGAAATGCCCCTAATGCATGTATTTTCGTTTAACCGTTTAAACGATTCGAATTAACTCATTTAATCTGGTGAAGTATTATGAATAATCTACATTATTCATAACGTGTTGCCCAAATGCTCAATGAGTACACTTCATATTGTGGGACTCACTAAGTTTAGGTTTATCCGTCACGGAATCCAATTTTATATCCATAATTCACCCACTCGTAAATTATGACGATCGCGGATAATCGCGCTAAACTATGCAAGTCGAGGTCATTGCAAACGTATAATCCCTCCGTCACAGGCTATCAATATTATACCGAGGATATAGATAAGAACCTCAAATCCCTAAGGTATAATATAGTTGACTTTTAAATTTACGATCTCTAAATAACATTCGGAACTCGCTTCCAAAGTACACCACGACCATGGATTTTTTAGATCGCAAATACATACATGATACCTATGCCCTGTTACACAGGTCTGACGGATTCTATCTGACATTCACAGGATATCATTAGCATGAGTCCAGACCCAACGAACTGGCGGAGGTCTGATCTAAATAGATCGGTGACGTGATTGCCATCAAAGTGTGGAGGATAACTCATATATCCACAATGCTATCTCGAGTCGAAGGACCACTATGCTACTCAAATCTAGAAGATTCCTATTGATGTTGGTGTACCATCTATTAGGAAATCTTCGATGAGTTGTTCAATGTTTATCAAATAAACACCTAAATATCTATACGAGTCTCCCAAGACTCATGGTTCATTGGGATAAACCATCGGACCAAGTCTCGATATATGACATGTACTGGTCTTAGCGGATTTTACTAATAAACCCGTGTCAGTAGATCTTGACCAGGAACTTTATTTGATAATATACTTATAGTAGTGACACTTCCCAATGTCAATTACAAACTACTTTGTAACTGCGCATTACAAATATATTATCGGGTCTTTGTCTAATATATACATATCACTAAATCATATAGTTTCAATCTAATCGTAATTAGATCGAATATGTATATAAAAGCAATAACTATTGCCATAAAAAAGTAATATTATGGAAAAATGAATTGTTTGTATTCATGAATCGGACATAAATACGATCCGGATTGGCACTTGGAGCACCAATCCTAACAATTTCTCCCACTTGCTCTAGTGCCAATCCACAATGTCATATACACATCTAAATTTGTATTACATACGCATGGTCCTCAAAAGTTGACCTAGCACTCAAGAGGTAGGTAATAACAAGTAAGCCCACTATAACATATTGAGTTTGTCCAACAAACCCAATCTTTTCCCTTAGCCAGTATCATTCATATATTGTATAATCTAAGTTATACATCAATATGACTCAGATGCGACATCAATATTGTGTTACAGCTACTGATTTGTCTATGTAGTTAGAAATCAAATCCAAATATTATGAGACAACCGCAAACACAATACTAATATAAAAACTTCTAATCTATAAGGTCACTATGCAACTTCATAAGTCAATACTTTATAAGTTACAACCAATTCCACTAATATAGTAGAATCAACCGTGACACTCCCACTGGATCTTTTCTGACTCTATATGACATAGACTGTCTAGCGTTATAATTAGACTCAAAACTAATTTGATCCTAATGGTTGCAGATTATAATCTCCATGAATAAGAAAATCGTTCTTAATATCTCAAAGATAACAAAGAACATGTTTTAAGACACTTATGATTAAATTGATATTTTTAATCGCACGTAATATAGTATTCATTATGCCATCATCCTATGATGCATAAGATTGATTAGACATTCTAATCAATTTCTCTTTCGACAAAGGAATCATCATTTATGAAAGATAAATACTATATACAAGAGACACACTAACTGTCAAACAGTTATACTAACTATCGCACAGATAGTCTTGCTGTGTCCTTTATTAGATCATATTTAATGCACGACTAATGTGCGTAACTCACAAGTCTCTTGTTTTATATCATATATAAAACTTTATATCAAATATATCAGAGACTACTCCCACTGCTTTCATTAAGAAAAGAAGACTTAGGTAAATCTTTTACCTCACAAACATCTCATTATTACATTAATAATGATAATGTCTTTAGGATATATAACACTAGAAAGAAATATGTACGCTCCCACTAACTCTACTATCACATATGTATTCTCTATGTTTTGATAAAATCAAACAATCTGACTGTGAGTTACGCCTTAATATACAATAGATTATTGAGTATAACATATCTCATTGTCATACTATAAAGGTCAAACCTTTAATAAGCCCACTTTTCTTTTGCTACTTAAACAATTTGCACATTTTATGAACGATTCATAACGAAAGCTCAACAAGTTCCAAACTTGATCGTAGTAAGCTCTAAACAATCTTTGATTTATGGTTTAATGCTAACTTCTGAAATCGATATCAAATATCGCTCCCACTACAATTTATAGGATAATTTTCTTCGATAAGAAAACTGCAGGACCATTAAGTATCAAATACTTCGCAAATGATTTTGACTGTTGGGATTTTGGGCAGCAATTCGGGTAACACAACGGAATGTCGGAAAATTAAAATTTTCCAATTTCAATAATTTTTCTTGGGTAATTAAAATAAACTAATTTATCTTAATTACTCAGTACTTAAAAACTGAAATTTTTACCCAAAAATCAGATTTTTTAGTAATTATCGTTTTGCCCCAAAACTTTGTATTTTAATCATTTTAGTCCAAAGTTGTCAAATATAATTCTAATTGATTCCGAATCTTTCATAAAATGATTTATACATGTCTTATATATGAAAATATAATTTTCAACTCAAAGAAACTGAATTTCCAAAATTTACCGAATGGTCCCTAAACTTTCAAGAATTTACAATTTGGTCATTTTTGTTCAAAATATGTGAAATAAAACCAATCAAAATTGGCCACTTTATCCAATTAAAATAAGCCATTTAACTTACTTAATGAAGTAAACTAGATATTAAATATTTAATTAATTTAATTATTCAACATTTGAATAATCAAATAATTAAATACAAATATCTCAAATATATGTATTATATTTTTATTAAATAATCAAAATACATATATTAATAATAAATGTCAAATATCACAATTCGACATTTAATAAAAGGCCGAAAAATCTCAAAAGCATGTATCTTCGTTTAACCGTTAAACGACTTATAAATAATCAGTATTATTTATAAAAGTTTCCCTAGTGCCCTAGGAGTATATCTCATTAGTGAGACTCTCTAGGTTCAGGCATATCCGTCATGAAATCCAATTTCGTGTCCATAATCTACCCACCCGTAAATTATGACAAACACAGATAAAATCTCTGAACCATACAGGTCGAGGTCACTGGATACGTATAATCCTTCTGTCGCAGGTATCCGGATTATCCCAGAGATAAAGGTATAAATGTCAAATCTCTATAGGTATAATCCCGTCGACGATTCTATTAGCAATCTCTTAAATAACACTTAGAACTGATTTCTACAGTGTACCACGGGCCCATGGATTTAACAGATTGCTAATTCCATAATGGATACTGACACGTTCGAAAAAGTGGTCTTTTAACAGATTGCTAATTCCATAATGGATACTGACACGTTCGAAAAAGTGGTCTTTTACTCCCAAGTATTAGAGTGTCGAAGTAATAAAATAACCCGGTGAGTCCGGGGTCGATCCACAGAGAAGAGATTTAGCAAAATAGAATAATGAGCAGTGTGGAAAAGAAAAGTTTGATTTGTTGAAGTAGTTATGGACTTTTATATTGAATTACAATAATAGAATGAAATGCTGGAGTTAGGGGATCCACTTTTAGTCTTTTAAACATTTAGAAATCTCGCTTTATTATAATTTACAAATTGCCATTGTTACCCACTTAATTTATTTCAAGAATTAATTATGCCAATAAAAAGAACCAGCCATAAAGGCGGTAATCATTTCTATCAATAATTAGTCCTACCAAGGTACTAAGCATGACTAAAATATTAAAACCAGCCATAAAGGCGGTGATACCGTTTGTCTATAACAATCCTACCAAAGTACTTAATTATTCCAAAATCGTATAAAACCATCCATATAGGTGGTAAAAGATAGAACCAGCTATATAGGCGGTGAAAAGATAAAACCAGCCATAAAGGCGGTGAAAAGATAAAACCAGCCATAAAGGCAGTAGACAGATTGTCAATAATTAATCTAGATTTAAATCAAGTTTTAATCTTTTGATTTCAATTTATTTATTATAATAGAAGCGAGTTTAATCTATGTTTTCATTATAAAAGTTTCACCCTTACCCCAACATAAAAGAAATTAGCTACTCATTTTTAATAAAACATACTTGTACTTTTGTTACTGAAAGAAAAGGACATTACAAAAAACTTTAAGTGTTGGAAAATTATGACCCATAGCATCACTATTTGTAAAAGACATGGGATTTTTGTACAAATTAACTATGTGACAAAGGAAATTGCTCTTTTATCATTTTGTAATTGGATTACTTGGATATATATAAATGATAAAATTCCATATGATTAGTACCAGATTAATAAGATATGAGATAGTATTAATCCATGAAAGGTTTAATCATTAAATATCCCTAGTCGTAGTATTATCGAGACTGGACATCGATTATGCGGAATAGGCTAGTATTACACTTATGCGCGTTATGGAAGCTTAACATCATAGTTCTCATATATTAAGTATTGGATACTTATGCAAGTGTGATAGGAGGTTCTGTTAGCCGTTGGACCGGGAACAGCTTCGCTCTAGATAGACCCCTCAGAATCCCATTGGTAGTATGACTATGTGTCTATGGGAATCCGAATCAGGGTAGGTGTATGTGGTCTTAACCAGAGACTTGCATCGCTAATACTTCCGACAATAAGTATACTTTGGTTTTGGTCTTCCGGAGCTTTAACAGGTTTTGTGTACGCCTCTTCTGGGTATACTGAGAATCATAGTGTATTGGGTGTGATGTCAAGATGGAAGTATCACTTCACTCATATATAGATGATGATCACGCAGGATACAGAACTAGTACTCTTAAATGCTGCAGCTATAGGGATAGTATGACTATGTCATGATTATCTGATTACAGAGACTAGTTGATAGTGATCCGATATATACTTCGTACGGGGCATACACAATTCCAGCCCTAGGCCTAGCTTGTGACATCCGATACTGGATCGTATTACGCAATATATTGTATACTACGCCAGATAAAGATTATATATTCCTCGTTGAATATTTCTGGAGAATTAGGTAGGCACGGTGTTTTGCTAGAAGCCAACCATGTCTTGTAAATCGGTAAGAATATGGTACTGGGTACACACGTTTTCGGATAGTCCGATGACCGTATTTACTGCCAACATATCCAGGGATCTCTTGGGTCGCTTCCCAAAATTCACCAATGACATTTGACTCGAACAGAATTAATATAGGATTAATTATGAAAGAGAAAATTAATCTGGGATTAATTACGGAAAGAATTAATCTGGGATTAAATTCGTACAAGAGAGAGAACACGATTAATTTGGAATTAATCGGTAAAATAAATTTAATAGTTAAATTGGATTTTACTATTTAATTTATTTAATTGGGCTAAATAATATATCAGATATACTAATTGAAATTGGATTTCAATACGGAATTAAAATTGGATTTTAATTCAAGCGAACGAATTAATTTAGAATTAATTCGTAAGAGACTTTCGTAATAATTTTGTTAGGCATTATTATTTAATTAAATTGGATTTAATTACGTCACGATGGAAAATTCGTTTAGTCGGATTAAATGAACCCGAGCCCAAAGTGTGTTGTGTAAGCCAACTTGAATTTGGAATTCAAAATTGGGTGGGACCCACAACTCACATCACTTGTCAAAGGTGATGGTGGTTGTTGGCAAAAGTAATTGGTTTTCACAAAACCACTTACTTTTAACCAACCTTGTTTTTGGAAAATAATTATTACAACTTGGTTTTGGAAACCAAATATAACACACACTTGTTTTTGAAACATGGAACTATTCACTCTCTCCCTCACTTCTCTCTTCGGCCGAATACACTTCTCTTTGGAAGAGAAAATATTCTTTCATTTTTTGTTTCAATTTTTGGACAAAGCTAGCACTTTGGGAGTCATAGAAATGTGATAGGGAAACTCACCCAAGAGTTTGGAACTCAAAATGAGGGCTTGGAGCTTCTACATCCAACAAAAGGTTTTGAACTTCAAACGATCAATGTAAGTATTTTCCTCAAACTTTCTTGATATATTCACACACGAATATTTTTTTAGAGATCCTTGGCATGTCTAGGACACTAACAATGGTATCAGAGCCATATCTAAGCATGATTTGAACCTAGGGTTTATAGACTTTAATTTGGGGATTTTTGCTTGGAGCTTATAATTTTCCAAATTGGTTGTTTGGTTATGGTTGGATGATGATAACTTGGAGTTATGCATGATTGGATTTTTGAAATTTGATTGGATCAAAGTTTCCCTAATTTTATCACCTTGGCCGATTGCACCCTAGAAAATGCTCATGGTGAATTTTTTGAATTTGACAATTGGATGTGTTAAATGGCATGAAATTGAATGTTAATTGTTGGTTTAATTGGATTGAAATCAAAATTGGATGTTATTTCATGTAATTGCCGTGGGATGTAGCATGTTGAAATGAGTTGATTTTACCTCAATTTTGTGTTGGACATGAATTTGAGAAATTGAGCATGATTAATTGGATTAATTAGTGTTTTGGAAATATTAGATTAATTGATTAATTGTGTTATTTGCACTTTAATTAGATTAATATGTAATTTGGAATAATATTTTAATTTAATTTGTTGTATTTGGGCTAATGGGCTTGGTTGGCCAAATTTGGTTTTGGACAATTGAGTTGGATCCAATTGGGCCTAAAACCATTTCCATAAAGTCCAAAATATGACATTGGGCCTTTAATAATTTAATTGGGCCTTATGGGCCTAAATTGATTTTTGGCATAGGATGATTCCTAATTGGGCCTTGGCATCTTGGGTTGGATCCATAATTGCCAAAGGCCATGCCTAAAGAATTAATTGAAAGCCCATTGGACTTCAATTGAATTTGCATTGGATGCTAATTGGGCCTTTGAGACCCAATTAGATTGGATTTGGAATCCAAGTCTTTAAGGCACTAAAATAAGTGTAATTGTTTAATTTGGAATTAAACATGAATTAGTATTGAATACAATTTAAATTGGATTTGAAATTCTAGTTCCATATAATTCAAGAATACTTACTTGGAGTATTTATTCTTAAACGAGTTGGACTCGCGCAAATCAAACCATTGTATGAACATTGGACGGTCACTAATCAAAGTTCAATTATTTGGATTAGATTGATTGACAGCATGCTTTGTGTGGATACTTGGATCTATTTATTGAATAATGTATATCAGATGGATATTAGATGGGTGGGGGCAATTTTAGAAATTGTTGTAAATTTGGAATTTATTAAATTGGACCTGCGTGTCCAGCTTTTCACATTCTAGTCTCTTTGTATTTCTCTTCTCACCAATTCACCTCAATGTAAATGAGGTTTCTTTTAGTGTTATGTAATTGGGTAGAAGTATGTAAAGTGCTAGCGGGAGAGAAGAAGAGAGAGATTCGTTCTAGGAACAAATTGTATTATATATCAATTCGCATATCATTATTAATTTTATTCGCGCCATATTATGCTTTTAGAATGTATGTTTAAGGGTTCGTGATGAGACCTAATCAAAGATAAAAAATTGGTTGCCAATTTACAGGAAAAACCCTCATTAAATATTAAGCGTTTTCCTTCCATTGAGTGGTTCTTTCTCAAGATCCAAGATTGGCATTGGTTTGTTGGCCAAAATCAAGATCATTGTCCATCGCGGATGTGTTAGAACCACGAAAACTTTATTATAAATTGCATGTCTTGGGCGGTTGTGACTTGTTGGCCAAAGTCAAGGTCACTTCTTGTTCATCGACGTGGATTACAAAGCTTTCCCACTGTCAATGGGTCACGCTTAACTGGAATCATTAAGCTTGTTGAGCCAAAGCCAAGGCTTATTTGATTCAGAGGAAAATGTTAGGAAGTTTACTGGATATATGTTTTGGACTTAGAGGTCCACCTACCGGATCTAGGAATTGGATGGGATCCAATTGATCTTAGAGATCTACCTAGTTAAGTTTCATACAACTTGTTGGCCAAAGTCAAGGTTGTGTGTTATTTAACGGGATCCTAACTCACTAGGAAATGGGTTTCCCGAGTACTCCACAGAGGGTTAGAGGCTCGTCGAAAAATAGTGGGAAGCCAGTATTAAATTTGCAATTTCGTTTAATACGTGCTTACACGCGCTCTTTTATTTTATTTATCGTTGTTATAAATATATATATTAGTTGGACTAATATCTTTTATTACTTTCTTTGAACAGTTGGACTGTATTCAAACTACTCCATTTGTAGTTGGTTATATAGTTGGACTATAGTAACCATTGCATTTTGAGTGTACCCGAAATCATTGATTGGATAGTTGGACTATTGCAATCAAGATGGATGGAAAGATTAGCATTAGGGACATTATCATGGGCGACAATGTCTTTAACGGCTCCAAATTTCCAGATTGGGAGATGAATCTCAGGATAGTCCTAGGGGTTGAGAAGTTACTCTATGTCATAGAGAAACCTCTCGGGCCTGAGCCCGGAGTTGAGCAAATAGTATATCATGAGCTTTGGAAGACTATTCGTGATGATAACTTTAGTGCTCAATCCGTCATGCTTGCCTCAATGATTCCTCAATTTCATCGTCAGAACAAAGGATTGGATCTTTATAGTATGATGTTGAAATTGAAGGATCTTCACAGATCTGGCCTTAGATATGAGAAGTAGGAATTGCAAAAGAAGCTCTTTCGCTCGCATATATCAGAGGGTACATCTGTCGAGCACTATGTGTCACAGATGATTGCTAACATCAAACAGCTAGGTCAGTTGGGCATAACCTTCGAGGCTGAGACTTCTATAGATTTGATCTTACAGTCTCTGCCAAACTGCTGGGGCGGGTTCGTCATGAACTATAACATGATGAACCAAGAAAAGACTCTTGGAGAGTTGATGGTGATGCTGAAAGAAGCAGAGCCAGAGCTTCTGAAGGGTAAGAAGCGCGAGGCACACCTTACTTCGACATCCCAGAAGGCCAAGGCTTGGTTGAAGGCTTCTGGGGTGTGAAGAAAAGGAAGAAAAAGGGCAAGGCCAAATCATCACAGTCTTTTGGGAAGTCTAAGGACATATCCCAAGACGTCTACCTACATTGTGGCAAATAGGGTCATTGGAAGCGTGACTGCAATAAGTACAAGGCGGAGTTGAAGGAAGTGAAGACATGCAAGGCTCCGGCTTCAGGTATGTTTGTTATAAACATGTCCACTACTAGTTTTAAAAATTGGATTTTTGATTCTGGATGTGGTACTCATATATGTACTGGTGTGCAGGATATGCTAATTAGCAGGATACTGGCTTCAGATGAGATTGACCTACGAGTCAGAAATGGGACGAGAGTCGCTATTTTGGCCGTTGGGACCTATATTTTGTATCTGCCCTTGGGGCATGTAATTACATTAGGTGACTATTATTTCGTACCTAGTTTGACTAGGAACATCATCTATGCATTTTATTTAACCCGTTTCGGGTATACCTTTGTATTCTGGAACACTGGGTGTTTTGTATATAAAGATAATATTTTGATATGTACAACAGATGTTAATAATAGTCTTTATATTTTGAATATAAATGAATCTCAAACATATAACATGATAGACAAAAGGCTCAAATTGAATAAAATAGATGAAACTCATCTGTGGCATTGTTGTATGGGACACATTAACAAAACTCGTATATCCACACTTTCGAAGATTGGATACTTGGACGAATTTGATCCTAATTCATATGACGTCTGCGAATCTTATTTATTAGGCAAAGTGCCTAAAATGCCTTTTAGCGGTAAATATGTACGTGTCACCGAGCTGTTTGCCCTTGATCATAATGACGTATACGGGCCCATGTCTAGCTAGGCTAGAGGTGGTTATGAATACTTCGTAACCTTTACGGATGTTGCATCGCATTATAGTTATGTGTATCTTATGAAACACAAGTCGGAAACTTTTGATAAATTCAAAGAGTTTCAACACGAAGTAGAAAAACAGACCTACAAAAGTATTAAAACATCACGGTTGGACCGTGGTGGAAAATACTTGAGCAATAAGTTTCTTGATTACTTGTTGGACATAGTAAGTTTAATGACGAGTCGTACTGAGCTACCAATTTCCTTCATGGGATACGCATTGAACAGTGCAATATTTATTTTGAATAAGGTTCCGTCAAAGTCTGTTGGACAGACTCCATATGAAATATAGACAGGAAAGAAACCGGGTTTCTCATTCTTGAAGATTTGGGTATGCTGGGCATATATTAAATGTTTGGATGGTGCCAAACTAAAACCCAAATCGGATAAGTACCTATTTGTAATTGGTTATCCTAGGGAAACCAAAGGATATTATTTCCACAACCCATAAGAGAACAAAATATTTGTTGCTCTCCATGCAATTTTCCTTAGAGGAATTCCTAAATACAGTGGTAAGTGGGAGGAAAGTAGAACTCGATGAAAATCAGAGTGATACTCTTCCTGGCACCGATCCCCTCACGGAACACGAACAGTTCATCAAAGATGAGACTGTTCTACAATCTTCTTATACACAAGAACCGCGTAGGTCGGAGAGAGTCAGAAAACAACCTAAGATGTATGGGTTTCTGATCTCACCTCATGTAGACATTAATCTTATTGAGGATAATAAACCGGCTACGTATGAGGTAGCGATACAAGGTATCGACTCCACTTTATGACAAGGTGCAATGAAGTCCGAAATGGATTCCATGTATACAACTAACTTTGGACACTGGTTGATGTACCAGAAGGCATTGTGCCTATTAGTAGCAAATGAGTCATCACGGTGAAGACAGACATGGATGGCAACAAACAAACGTACAAAACTAGGCTTGTAGTGAAAGAGTATCGTCCTCAACATGGTGTTGATTACAACGAAACCTTTTAACCGTTGCCATGATTAAATCCATTTGGATAATGCTTGCTATTGCTGCATATTTCGATTATGAAATATGACAGATGGACGTCAAAACCGCTTTCCTTAACGGAAGGAGGATGTTTACATACAATAGCATGCCGGTTTTGTCGTGCCAAAACATGTAAACAAGGTTTGCAAGTTAAATCGATCCATTTATGGATTGAAACAAGCATTGCATTCTTGGAACCAACGTTTTTATGAGATCATAATGGTATATGGTTTCATTCAAAACAATGATGATTCTTATGTATATAAGAAGGTTAGTGGGAGCGCACTGACATTGATTGTCCTATACATTGATGATGTATTGCTTCTTAGCAATGACATTCCCATACTAAAATCGGTGAAAGCTTGGCTTTCATTAAAATTCTCCATGAAATTCTTGGGAGAGGCAACCTTTATTCTAGGAATAAGGATCTACTGGGATAGATCTAAAAGTTGTTGGCACTCTCCGAGAACTCGTACATTGACAAACATGTACGCGATCTGGTGTCTCATATGCTTTGAGCATCTACAGTCACTATCAGGCTGATCCATGTGATAGTCACTGGATTGATGTTAAGAACATCCTTTAGTATCTTAGACGAACTAAAGATGCTTTCTTAATTTATGGAGATGGAGAACTTGAGGTGACTGGGATCATCGATGCAAGTTTCCAAACTGATAAAGACGACTATAAGTAACAATTAGGGTACATATTTTGTTTGAACAACGGAACAATGAGCTGGAAATCTTCCAAGCAAGATACTGTTGTTGATTCAACAATAAAAGCGGAATACATTTCTGCGGCTGAGGCAGCAAAAGAAGCATTTTGGATCTTTAAAATTCCTAATTGGATTAGGAGTAGTTCTGTTAGCAGCTGAGCTGGGCTACAACACATGCTAAGGAATTACGGTCTCATCAATGATCCAAGTATGTACTTCGATGGTTTCATCTGATTCGTGAGATCGTACATCGTGGCGATGTAAAGATCGAAAAGATCGTTTCAGATGATAACCTTGCATATCCACTGACGAAAGCTATATCTCAGCAAAAGTTTGAGCGACCCGTACATAGTTCAGGTGTTGGACACTTGAGTGATTGGCTATAGGCCAAGTGGGAGATTGTTGGACAATTATGACCCATAGCATCACTATTTGTAAAAGACATGGTGTTTTTGTACAAATTAACTATGTGACAAATGAAATTGCTCTTTTATCATTTTGTAATTGAATTACTTGGATATATATAAATGATAAAAGTCCATATGATTAGTACCAGATTAATAAGATATGAGACAGTATTAATCCACGAAATGTTTAATCATTAAATATCCTTAGTCGTAATATTATCGAAACTGGACATCGATAATGCGGAATAGGCTAGTATTACACTTGTGCGCGTTATGGAAGCTTAACGATATAGTTCTCATATATTTAAGTATTGGATACTTATGCAAGTGTGATATGAGGTTCTGTTTGCCGTTGGATCGAGAACAGCTTCGCTCTGGATAGACCCTTCAGAATCCCATTGGTAGTATGACTATGTGTCTATGGGAATCCGAATCAGGGTAGGTGTATGTGGTCTTAACCTGAGACTTGCATCGCTAATACTTGCAACAATCAGTATACTTTGGTTTTGGTCTTCCGGAGCTTTAACAGGTTCTGTGTACGGCTCTTCTGGGTATACTGAGAATCGTAGTTTATTGGGTGTGATTTTAAGATGGAAGTATCACTTCAGTCATATGGAGATGATGATCACGCATGATATAGAACTAGTACACTCAAATGCTGCAGTTATCGGGATCGTATGACTAGGTCATGATTATCCGATTACAGAGACTAGTTGCTAGTGATCTGATATATGCTTCGTACGGGGTAGACGCAATTCCAGCCCTAGGCCTAACATGTGACATCCGATACTGGATCGTATTACGCAATACATTGTATACTACGCCTGATAAAGATTATATATTCTTCGTTGAATATTTCTGGAGAATTGGGTAGGCACGGTGCTTTGCTAGAATCCAACCTTGTCTTATAAATTGGTAAGAACGTGGTAGTGGGTACGCACGTGTTTGGATAATCCGATGACCGTATTTACTACCAACATATCCAGGGATCTCTTGGGTCGCTTCCGAAAGATTCACCTATGATATTTGACTCGAACAGAATTAATCTGGGATTAATTATGAGAGAGAAAATTAATATGGGATTAATTACGGAAAGAATTAATCTGGGATTAAATTCGTACAAGAGAGAGAATGCGATTAATTTGGAATTAATCGGTAAAATAAATTTAATAGTTAAATTGGATTTTACTATTTAATTTATTTAATTGGGCTAAATAATATATCAGATATATTAATTGAAATTGGATTTCATTACGGAATTAAAATTGGATTTTAATTCAAGCGAACGAATTAATTTAGAATTAATTCGTAAGCGACTTTCGTAATAATTTTGCTAGGCATTATTATTTAATTTAATTGTATTTAATTACGTCGCGATGGAAAATTCATTTAGTCGGATTAAACGAACCCGGGCCCAAAGTGTGTTGTGTAAGCCAACTTGAATTTGGAATTCAAAATTGGGTGGGACCCACAACTCACATCACATGTCAAAGGTGGTGGTGGTAGTTGGCAAAAGTAATTGGTTTTCACAAAACCACTTACTTTTAACCAACCTTATTTTTGGAAAATAATTATCACAACTTGGTTTTGGAAACCAAATATAACACACACTTGTTTTTGAAACATGGAACTATTCACTCTCTCACTCACTTCTCTCTTTGACCGAATACACTTCTCTTTGGAAGAGAAAATTTTCTTTCATTTTTTGTTTCAATATTTGGACAAAGCTAGCACTTTGGGAGTCATAGAAAGGTGTTAGGGAAACTCACTTAAGATTTTGGAACTCAAAAGGAGGGCTTGGAGCTTCTACATCCAACAAAAGGTTTTGAACTTCAACCGATCAATGTAAAATTTTTCCTCAAACTTTCTTGATATATTCACACACGAATTATTGTTTAGAGATCATTAGCATGTCTAGGACACTAACATTAAGTAAATAAATAAACAAGAAACTCTCTCTCCAAGATTTATAGAGGAATCAGGAAAGAAAGTATGAAAATTTATGATGTCGGACGCTCCTATTTATAGGCAACTTTAGTCACGCGTCCTGACGCCAATTTCTTCTTGCATCGCGACGCGAGTGTATGTTGGGGACACATATCAGAGAATGGTGAATCCACGTTGGGGACACGTGTTGGTGAGTCGGCGGTGTCTTTGTTGCATTAGGCGCGTCACGACGTGTCGCAGGCTCCACGCGTCGCGACGTGAGTAGTGACATGATGGGGACATGTGTTGAAAGGAAGGAGCTTCGCGACGTGATGTAAAGTGCGTGTCGCGACGCATAAGCTGATTTTGTTTTTGCTCTTTTTGAGTCTGGTTTGTCCTGCTAAGTTTCCGAGCAGTATATTACCTGACAAATAACATAAAATAACACAGTAAAAAAACTCAAAGAATAACGTAAAATATTATTTCACAAAAGTGCCAATTTAAGGAGATTTGTGAAACTATTAGTGTAAAATGATTAACTTTTCTTATAATAAATATGCACTTTTTAGTTTTAATCACACCCCTAAACCAGCTTATTACTAGTCCCTAGTAATTCAAGCGAATTTTAAAAAGAGAAATTTTTATCTAAGTAAATAATTGTTTTCTTTCTTTCTAAATGATCAAATAAATGACTTCTTCTGTACTTTTTAACTTTCTTACATGTATTCATAAAATATGGTATTAATCAATATATTGTGCCCGCAATATCACAAGTATTTGTTGAAAATAGAGTAATATTTTTGTCCTAAAATTATATTAGAGTTTACACTTTTTGGCATTGAAAGTTTATTTATAAACATATCTTCAATCCATGTATCGAACTTTGGGCTAGTGACTCCCAAACCAGTTGGTTTTAGGGAACTAGGTGTTAAGACACCCATACGGACTTAATTGCTCAGATCTCAGATAGAAAGTGTCCAAAACATATCTTCAATCCATGTATCGAACTTTGGGCCAGTGACTCCCAAACCAGTTGGTTTTAGGGCATTAGGTGGTAAGACACCCCTACAGACTTAATTGATCGGATCTCAGATAAAAAATACCTGATTCCCTTAAGCTTTCTTTTTAACCCCTGTAACGAGCTTTGGGCCAGTAATTCCCAGACCATTTGGCCTTAGGGTACTAAGTGTTAAGACACTCATACAGACTTAATTGCTCGAGTTAAAAAGGCTACGAAGACGAACTTAATTCAACTTTTTTTAGACATTATAAAAATTTCACTGCCTATAGGTGTTACCTCCAACAAACTAGAGAACTGAATATTATAGAATTTTCACTTACCACCCATGATCATATGTTACCATATTATTGATAATATCTGTCAGACGAGCATATAAAGATCAAATTTAATCAATGTTATGGAGAATTCAGAAATTTAAATGATTCAAAAAGAAAGGAACGATAAATAACTTGTTACGAATTAAATTGAGATACGTCTCAGGAGTGAAAACGCCTTACACAACCACCTCTGAACAATAATTCCACTTGGTTTAGAAAACAAACTTGTTGTTATTTTGTGTGTATATATATGGATATATATTCTTACACAAAAAATAACAACAAAAATAAAAAAATTTGAAAAAAAGACATCAATTAAACATGAAAATTACATGAAAATTATCTAGTAAACTATCCTCTCCCCCAACCAAAATGAGACATTGTCCCCAATGTTTAAAGAAAGAAAAGTAGAGTTTAAAAGATATCACCTGGTTATTGCGGAATTTACAGTTACAACTAAAGATTACATATTAAGATCCATGTTTACTTTGCACTTTTTGCCACGATCGTTACCAGACCAGTTCAACTTGGAAAGAATAGGGTTGATTCTTGGTTCATAAACTAATAGTTGGTCAATTAAATCATCAGCTGTTCTTGCAATTAGGAAGATATCTCTTACCGGTTTTGAAATTAACCCATTTCTTTTGGCATCCTCAAGAAATACAAAAAGAAAATCGAAAAATCCATTAACATTAAACAGCCCAATAGGTTTTTAGTGAATATTCAAGTTTTCCCATAACGCAATAGTGAATATTTCTTCCAATGTTCCGAGCCTACCTGGTAAAGCAATGAAAGCATCAGCATGAACAGAAAATCGAAAAATCCATTAACATTAAACAACCCAATAGGTTTTTGCAATAATATATACTAGTAGTTGTGATTGTGGCTCACATCTTCCTCTGGTTTTACGTCCAGTAATGGCTTGAACGCCCTCTATGGGTCGGGGATAGGCTTCCCATCCAATTTTCTTATAATTTGGCAAACAAGGTCTTTTAAAGTCAGATTCCCGAGACTGTATGGTTGACTTTCTTTATGAAATTGGGTGTGTAATCTGAGAATTTCACGATGAACATATCCACTATGATGCGTCTCAAGAGTCAATGATATATCATCAAAAGGCTCCCCACTCAGTCCATCCCTAATGAATTGTATTTTATCTTTGCGATTATCAGACACCATTCCTAAAGAATGACAACGAGTGTTGCACGTACAACTTGCACACTTATAACAAACACCCATTTGTTTAGCTTTTTGTTTTTTTGCATATGTGCTTTTCCCTGAACCAGACATGTAAGGAATGAAGGAGTCAGGTGACTCATCTGCCAAATGAACCTTTGCTTCAATTACCCAACGAATATCACTAAGAATACCATGAATCACAAGAATTCTCATTCTTTCTGTGCGGGCTTTGTAAATTTTTGTCAGAACATTTCGGGGAAGTGTAAGAAAATATTTATGGAGGGTTGTGAGAGTTTCTTCTATGCTTGGTTTGTAGGGTATCAATATTTTTAGGAAACTGAAATAACTGACTTTGAGTCACGGAATCACTGTGTGAGATAGAAATAAATAAAACATGAATGCTGCAAGACTAAAAAATGGAAATTACAGAAATATTAAATAGAACATGAAAGAAACTACATCAATCAAGGTATACTGGGTCTGACAGGGAAAAAGTTTCTTGAAATTTTGAGTACTCCAAAAAGGGTTTCAGACGCTGTCCATTTACTTTAAATACGTCACCATCCCTAGGATTCTTAATGTCAATAGCCCCGTATGGGTAAACATGTTTCACAATAAATGGGCCACTCCATTTGGATTTTATTTACTTTCCAGGAAATAAATGAAGACGAGAATTATAAAGCAAAACCTTTTGACCAATTTCAAATATATTTCGTGAAATTCGACTATCATGAAAGACTTTTGTTTTAGCTTTAAGAATTTTTATATTCTCATATGATCATTCCTTAACTCTTCAAGTTCATTTAGTTGCAATTTACGTTCATGAACAACATTTTCAAGGTTTGAATTAAATGTTTTAATAGCCCAAAATGCTTTATGCTTAAGTTCTACAGGAAAATGACAAGGTTTTCTATAAACAAGACGATATGGGGATATTCCCAAAGATGTTTTGAAAGCTGTTCGATATGCCCAGAGTGCATCACTTAGTCGAAGAGACCAATCTTTACGATTTGGGTTTACCATTTTTTCTAGAATTTGTTTAATTTCCCTATTTGCTAATTCTACTTGTCCGTTTGTCTGGGGGTGATAAGAGGTGGAAACTTTGTGTGTGACTCCATACTTTTTCATTAAGGATTTAAAGGGTCTATTACAAAAGTATTTACCTCCATCACTTATGATGGCCCGAGGAATTCCAAATCGACTCAATAAGTTTTCTTTTAAAAATTTGATCACAGTTGTGTGATCATTGTTCCAACAAGGAATTACCTCGACCCTTTTTGAAACATAGTCGACTACAACTAAAATATATAAAAATCCAAAGGATGGTGGAAATGGGCCCATGAAATCTATCCCCCAACAATCAAAGATTTCGATGATAAGGATGGGATTTAAAGGCATCATGTTTCTTTTTGAAATAAATCCCAACTTTTGAAAATTTTTGCAAGTTTTGCAGAAATTGTATGTATCTTTAAAAATGGTGGGCCAATAAAATCCACACTGCAAGATTTTTGCAACAGTTTTCTTACATGAGAAATGACCTCCACATGCTTCTGAATGAAAAAACTGAATAATACCATTTATCTCACTGTCAGGTCTGCATCTTCTGAAAATCTGATATGGGAAGCATTTAAACAGATAAGGATCATCCCAGTAGAATCTTTTGACTTCGGTCCAAAATTTTGTCTTATCTTGTTGGCTCAAGTCTGGGGGTATCTTTCTTGTTGCAAGAAAATTGACAATACTAGCATACCAAGGCATTGTGTTTACCAAAAATAAAAATTCATCGGGAAAAGAATCATTGATGGGAGTGGTATCGATTATTGACTCGTTTGTGAGTCTCGATAAGTGATCTGCAACCTCGTTCTCTGCCCCTTTGTTGTATTTGATTGTGAGATTGAATTCTTGAAGTAACAAAATCCACCGTATTAATCTTGGCTTGGCATCCTGTTTAGACATCAAATATCTAACAGCAGCATGATCAGAGTAAACAACAGTTGGAGAACAGATTAAATATGATCGAAATTTATCCAATGCAAATATTACAACAAGTAGTTCTTTTTCTGTGGTAGTGTAATTCATTTATGCACTGTTTAATGTTCTACAAGCGTAATATATTACATGCGGCTTACCTTCATTTCTCTGTCCTAGAACTGCACCATCTGCATAATCACTAACATCACACATTAGCTCAAAGGGCAATGACAAATCAGAGGATTGCATAATAGGAGCAGAAGTCAAAAGACTGATAATTTTTTGGAATGATTTTTGACATTCTTCTGTCCATTCAAATGTTGCATCCTTTAATAGGAGGTTACATAAAGGTCTCGATATAGTACTAAAGTCTTTAATGAACCTCCTATAAAACCATGTATGTCCTAAAAAAGAACGAATATCCCTTACTATTTTTGGTGATGGTAATTTAGAAATGATCTCTGTTTTTGCCTTATCAACCTCAATACCTTTAGACAACACAACGTGTCCTAAAATAATTCCTGAATTAATCATGAAATGATATTTTTCCCAATTTAACACAAGTCATTTTTCTTCACATCGTTTCAAAACATTTTCCAGATTAGTTAAGCAATTATCAAATGAATTTCCGAAGACAATTATATCATCCATAAAGACCTCTAAACAGTGTTCCACCATGTCACTAAATATGCTTAACATGCATCGTTGGAATGTTGTAGGTGCATTACAAAGTCCAAAAGGAATTTTCCTAAATGCAAATGTTCCAAAGGGGCATGTGAATGTGGTCTTTTCCTGGTCTTCTAAAGCAATGGGAATCTGATAATAACCCGAGTAACCATCATGAAAACAATAATATGGGTATCCAACTACTCTAAAGTTTAAGGACCTATGTTTTTACTACTTCTTTCATGTGAGGATTAAATCTTCTTTGGGGTTGACAATATGTCGTGGCATTATCTTCTAGATGTATTCGGTGTGTGCAGATTAATGGATTAATACCTTTTATGTCTTTCAAAGTCCATCCAATTTTCAGTTTATGTTCTTTCAACACATTTAAAAGTTTACCTTCTTGATCGTTTGTGAGAGAAGAAGAAATTACCATAGGGTAAGTTTGATTATCTTCTAGAAATGCATATTTCAATCCTTCTGGAAAAGCTTTTAACTCCAAATTAGGTGCTTCTTCATGTTTTCCTTCGTCTAGTGTTCCCAGTTCCTCCAAATTTTTAATCTTTCCCTCGTCTTCCAATACTTGTGTAGAGTCAAGTAGAAAATCATTAGTAATATTCGAATTTAATTGTGCACTTGACTCAACAAAATTAGCAGTAAAAAATTTCGTAGGATCAGATAAACTCTCCTGAATATGCTTATCCACAATAGGTTCAATTGATTCTACGCTTTTGTTTTCATTATCTTCATCATATGGCTGTTTCCACATGTTAAAAATATTTAGCTCTAATGTTATGTTGCTAAAAGAAAGATTCATGATTCCATTCCTGCAATTAATTAAAGCATTAGTTGTCGCTAAAAACATTACAGGGATTGGCTTATAACTGTCTACCATAGGTTGTGTTTCTAAAATAATAAAATCCACAAGATATATGAATTTATCGATTTTCAATAACATATCTTCCACAATTCATTTTGGTACCTTAACTGATCTATCGGCAAGTAAAAGAGTAGTCGAGATTGGTTTCATTTAACCGAAATTTAGTTGTTGGTAAACCGAAAATGGAAGTAAATTTACACTAGCTCCAAGATCAAGTAAAGCATGTTCAATGTTTTGATTTCCAATAATACAAGAAATAATTGGACAACCAGGATCTTTGTATTTTAATGCATTATTGGTTGAGAGAATGGAACTTACCTATTCAGCCAGAAAAAGCTTTCTTTCTTACATGATGTTTTCTTTTGACGGTGCATAGATCTTTTAGAAATTTGGCATAAGATGGTATCTGTTGGATGACATCTAACAAATGGATATTGACCTTTACCTGTTTGAATATTTCATAAATTTCTGGGGAATGGTTCAATTTTTTTTATTTTTAATGCCTGAGGAAATGGAGGTGCATGAGAAAAACTGTTATTATCGACGACGGGTAATGGCTCATCAACCCCTTCCTTACCCTCTGATTCTGATTTATTCTCAGTTTCATGAAGTTCAAGAATAGGTCTATGGATGTTCTTACCACTGCGAAGAGTAATAACAGATTTGACTTGGTCTAAGTGTTGATTTCCAGAACTACCCTCATGAGGGTTTTGATGACTTTTGGGATTTGACTGAGGTTGTGTAGGAAACTTACCTTTCTCTTTAATGGCCAAAGAAGATGTGATTTTATCAAAAGTTTCTTTCAAATCATTCGTCATTTGTGCATTTTGGTTATTGATGGTTTCTTGTTTTTCCATGAATGCACTCAAGTTATCTTCAATAGTTTTCCTAGGTGGTGGGATATATGGTGCATAAGTCTGGGAATTTCAAAAATTCTGATATACCTGGGGAGGTTGGTGTGAAGGTTGTGCTTGGTTATCATTCCTCCAATTGAAGTTTGGATGGTTTCTCCAACCAGATTTATAGGTCTGTTAGTATCGGTTTGGATTTGGTCTATTGAATGTGTTTATGGAACTGACTTGGTCATAGAGACATTCTTTCAAGGCTGGTAAGGACGGGCAAACTTCTGTGATATGTTCATTTGAACTATAAATTTGACATATGACTTTCTGAACTGACTTGACATGATCACTCTTCCTTCTTTCTAAAGCCTCAATTTTTTTAGACAGAAATTCATACTTGGCAGTAAGGTCATGGTCTTCCTTAAGGTTAAACATACCTCTACTAGATGGCTGTGGTTTAACAGATGACTCATATGTACCAATTGTGTCCTATTGTTGTGTATTCTCTGCTATGTGCTATAGGTAATCTAGTGCATCTTCGGGATCTTTGTCCCTGAACTCACCATTGCATATCATCTCCACTACTTGTCTACCTTGGGGGTGTTAAACCCTCGTAAAAATGGGCAACTAACCTCCACGTTTCAAACCCGTGAATATTTAACATTTTTTTACACCTCTCTCAACATTGCTAAAGTATTTTCCCCGACTCATGTGTGAATATTGTAATTCTTCTCTTAAAGGAATTTTTCCTGTGAGGGGGAAAGAAATTTTTAAGAAACTGCTCTTGTAAATCATCTCATGTTCTAATAGATCATGACCTAAGGTTTTTTAGTCAAATTTTAGCTTTATCCTTTAAAGAAAAGGGAAAAAACTTTAACCGAATTATATTCATACTACAATTTTGGTGTGTGCAAGTGTTATATAATTCTTCGAACTCTCTTAGGTGCTGATAGGGGTTTTCTGACTCTAGACCATAGAATGTGGGTAAAAGATTGATGACATTCGATTTAAAATTGAAACGTGCTGCTTCTGGCCGAAAAATAATGCAAGATGGTGATCCTGGCCTAATGGGATTCATGAATTGCCTAAGTGTCCTAGGGTGATTAGGATCTCCATGCTGAGATTCGTTTTCTTCCTGATTAACTGGGTTTTCAACTCGGACAGATGGATTTTCAATTTAGTTTTCAGCCATTTTGACAAATAATGAAGGTGATGAAAACTCTCTTTTTAATCTGCCGCTAGATGTTCGAGACCAGTGTTTCATGCAACTTAAAGAGAAACTATATGCAAAAATATGAACTTGTACGTACAAAACTTAAAAACTAACAAAATAAAATAAAAAAATGAAAAGACCAAATAAAGGAAATACATATGCAGTGATTTAGATCTAAAAATGTCCTCTAACCCTTGTTAATTCCGATCTCAATTGAATTTCTCGTTCATTTTTCTCATTGTCTTGAATTATGTTTTCGTGAAGCTTTATGAGAGCATCTTTATATGGGGATGGTTCAAAAAATTATTTAATGAAAAGCAAGCACCGTTTAAGTTGATTTTTCTGTTTCTTATATCCAAGAAAATTAAAAACAAGGTCTGTCTTTATGTGGGATTTCTGAGTTCGGGGTTCATCAAAGATTTAATCAGGACAGTTTGGATCTACACAAATAAAAGAAAAAGAAGAGGAAGATAAGATGCAGAAAATAAACAACATACGAAAAAATAAAAATAAAGAAAAGAAAAGAAAAGAAAGAAGAAATGAATTACAATGACTATTCTATCTATTAAATAATACTTCCCCGGCAACAGCGCCAAAAACTTGACACGCTCGAAAAAGTGGTCTTTTACTCCCAAGTATAAGAGCGTTGAAGTAATAAAATAACCCGGTGAGTCTGGGGTCGATCCACAGAGAAGAGATTTAGCAAAATAGAATAATGAGCAGTGCGGAAAAGAAAAGTTTGATTTGTTGACGTAGTTGGGGACTTTTAGATTGAATTACAATAATAGAATGAAATGCTGGAGTTAGGGGATCCACTATTAGTCTTTTAAACATTTAGAAATCTCGCTTTATTATAATTTACAAATTGCCATTATTACCCGCTTAATTTATTTCAGGAATTAATTATGCTAATAAAAAGAACCAGCCATAAAGGCGGTAATCATTTCTGTCAATAATTAGTCCTACCAAGGTACTAAACATGCCAAAAACATAAAACCAGCCATAAAAGCGGTGATACCGTTTGTCTATAACAAGTCCTACCAAGGTACTTAATTATTCCAAAATTGTATAAAACCATCCATATAGGTGGTAAAAAATTGAACCAGCCATATAGGTGGTGAAAAGATAAAACCAGCCATAAAGGCAGTGAAAAGATAAATCCAGCCAGAAAGGTGGTAGACAGATTGTCAATAATTAATCTAGATTTAAATCAAGTTTTAATCATTAGATTTCAATTTATTTATTATAATAGAAGCGAGTTTAATCTATGTTTTCATTATAAAAGTTTCACCCTTGCCCCAGCATAAAAGAAATTAGCTACTCATTTTGTAATAAAACATACTTGTACTTTTATTACTGAAAGAAAAGGACATTACAAAAAGCTTTAAGTAAATAAACAAACAAGACACTCTCTCTCCAAGATTTACAAAGGAATTAGGAAAGAAAGTATGAAAATTTATGATGCCAGACGCTCCTATTTATAGGCAACTTTGGTCACGCGTCGCGACGCCAATTTCTTCTTACGTCATGACGTGAGTGCATGTTGGGGACACGTGTCAGAGAATGGTAAATCCACATTGGGGACACGTGTTGGTGAGTCGGCGATGTCTTTGTTTCATTAGGCGCGTCGCGACGTGAGTAGTGACATGATTGAGACAGGTGTTGAAAGGAAGGCACGTTGCGACGCGATGTAAAGTGCGTCTCACGATGCGGAAGCTGATTTCTGTTTTTGCCTTCTTTGAGTCTGGTTTGTCCTTTTGAGCTTCCGAACAATATTTTACCTGACAAATAACATAAAATAACATTGTAAAAACACTCAAAGCATAACTTAAAATATTATTTCACAAAAGTGCCAATTTAAGGAGATTGGTGAAACTATTAGTGTAAAATGATTAACTTATCGTATAATAAATATGCACTTTTTAGTATTCATCAGATACCTATTCTCTGTACACAGAACTGACGGATCCTATCTTGATACGCAGATGATATCCTGAGGATCAGTCTACACCTAATGAACAGGCGGAGGTCTGATCTAAATAGATCGGTGACGTGACTTGATCGGTGCGTAATCACACGCGTATAACGCAAGCGCACGTATCGTTCAAGTAGTATAAAAAATATCGATCCCACGAGGACTTAATACCTAATCTATTAATTTTATGAGGTCAAATGATTACTAGTATCGAACAGGTTGATTGATTGATTTAAAATGGTGATGATTTTAAATTTAAAAACAAGTAAATAAAATTGCACGAAAGTAGGTTTTAGAAAATTCAATTTTAATAAACTATCTAAGATTGTGAATCTTTCTACTATCTTTTAGTGGTTATTTCATGTTTGTGTAATAAATCAGTTTACTAATCTGGAACACGAAATTACGCGAAAGCCTCTGTCGATGGTCAGACGCAAATTCCCAGTATAACCCAATTGAACCATATGTCTATGTCAACCAAATTACCCGGATTCATTAAGTTTAAATTCCAATTATGGCTACCCCCGCCCGACAGGTATATGTCTATCCTGTAAGGAAATCTATTAAATGGTTATTTATCCTCAAGGAAGATCGTGGGCTATTAAGTCTAAGGCTGAAACCTAAAATTCATTTGTCAAGTTTATTTTAGATTTACCAGATCAATCTTATTAGTGGCCAATTAACAAGACGCATTAAGCTTAAGACTTAATAAGTATGCTATTGGTAGGTTCTAGGCGTCGCGACGCGCTAGGCTGAAACATCGAGCTGAATTTATAGGCCTCGGTAGGCTCTAGGCGTCGCGATGCGTAAGGCTTTGTGCGTCGCTACGCGACACGTAAGGCTTTGTGCGTCGCTACGCGACACGTGGCGGCTTCTGGTTCGTCGTCTTCAGATTCTTATTTGACACGTGGAAATTCGGATAAAGAGATAAGGTGACACGTGGCAAGGCGGCTGGCAACTCAATGATTATGTTGACGTGGCGCTGACGTGGAGATGACGTGGCGAAAGTGATTGTCGGCACCGTAGGATTGTGACACGTGGCACTTCGTGATTGGCTGATGATGACGTGGCGATGACGTGGCACATTGACTCAGTCAACAACTGATGTGGACGATTACGTGGCTGACACGTGGAGTGACACATGGCGATGGTGATTGTCGGTACCGTAGGATGATGACACGTGGCACAACATATGTTAGCAAACCGGCTGTGATGGTGACACGTGGCACGTCACACGTTAGCAAAGTCAAACTTCTCAGATTCTGACTTGTGGACCCGGTGCATGTTAGCAGCTTTTGGTGCATGTTAGGCGTCGCGACGCGCAAAATTATGAAAATACCATTTTGTCTGTTTTTCACTATTTTGGGCCCAAATCACCTCCAGAGAGTCCTGAAACTCTATTTATCTATAAAATAACACAAAACACATCAAAATATTCACAAAACTCAAGAAACTATACAAAATATTAAGTTAAATGAGTGGGAAATAGTGATATAATTATCACTCATCACACCCCCAAACCTAACATTTTGCTAGTCCTCGAGCAAAACATAGAATAAAATAACATAAACATCTTTAAAATAAAATTTAACTAAGCCACTTTCGTAGGGATCACGATTGCATTTAGCGTATGCAACAAGCCTTTAAACCCCTAGGTGTCCCTAGTGGACGAGTTGTAGTCTCGTGAGGGTTTACAGCAATGATACCCACAAACATTTTATAAAAGTAAAAAGGTAGTGAAACTAATGCACACAAAAGAAAAAAGACAAGAGAAAAGAGAATAAAGAAGTTAGTGACTAATCAGGTGATACTTCTACTCCAAGTTACTATTTGTTTTCTTTCTTTCTAAATTACTGAATAAGTAAATTCTCCGATTATATTTACCATTCTCCATATACACAGCCAACAAAATATTAAACAACTCATTTTTGCCCACAACAGTCATAAGTGCAGTTGATAAGAGATTAATATTTTTGTCCTAAAGTTTTATCAGAATTCACACATTTTTGTAGCAATGGAATAATTTTCCTGATTTTTTCTTTGATTTTTATTTATTTATTTACAATATCTTCCGTCTATGTAGCGAGTGTTGGGTCGGTGGCTCCCAAACCAGTTGGCTTTAGGGCACCAAGTGTTAAGACACCCCTACGGACTTAATTACTCAGACTTCAGATATATATATTTTTACAGCATCTTTGATCCATGTAGCGAGCTTTGGGCCAGTGACTCCCAAACCAGTTGGCTTTAGAGCACTAGGTGTTAAAACACCATTACAGACTTAATAACTCGGATCTCAGATAATTTTTTTTTTACTCCATCACTTTTTGAGATGATTCCTCCAATTAAACTAGAGCACTGAATATTATAAACTTTTCAATTATAGCTCATGTCCGTATGTTACCATGCATGTTGAAAATACCTGCCAACTGAGCATATGAAGATCCATTTTAGTCATTATTATGGAGAATTCATAAATTAAATAATTCAAAAGGAAATAAACAAAAATTAACTTGTTCTGAAAATAGGTTTGAAATACGTCTCAGGAGTGGAAACTATTTACTCAGCTATCTCTTACCAATTTCACCGTTTTAGTCAAAATAAAAACACAAAAACGCAAAATATTTTTGTAATTTTTGAAAAATTTTCAATTTTTTGTATTTTTCGAAAAAATTTGAACTAAAAATAAAAATAACACACCACTAAAAACAAGATACTGATCAACTAATTCCCTCCCCCAAACCTAAATGAGACATTGTCCCCAATGTTTTAAACAGTAGAAGAAGAGTATAGAAGATAGTACCTGGTTAGCTGAAATTCTACACGAAAAGTTAAAGGTTAAGATCCAAATTAATCCGACGCCTCTTACCACGATCGTCCTCGGACCAATTTATCTTTGAAAGGATAGGGTCAATTTGTGGTTCATAGGCTAAGATTTGGTTAATTAGATCCGGAACAGTTCTGGCAGTGAAGAAGAGTTCTTTTAAAGGTTTTGACGCTAACCCATTTCTCCGAGCATCATCAAGAAACACACAAAGAAAATCATAAAATCCTTCAACGTTATACAATCCAAGCGGTTTATGGTGTATGTTCAGTTTCGCCCAAAATAACACTGTAAAAATTTCCTCCAATGTACCCAAGCCACCTGGCAAAACAATAAAAGCATCAGCACGGTTAATCATTTCTACCAGTTGTTCAGACATACCTGACACGATCAACTCTTCTCCGTTTGATGGTTCAATAAGATTTGCCTCTGCCAAGGGTTTTGGGATGATTCCCAAAACGTGACTGCCTCCTTCCTGTACAGCCTTTGAAACGATCCCCATAAGTCCAAGATTGCCTCCGTCATATACTAAGTGCATATTCCTTGCAGCTAAAACTCGACCCAATTCCTGTGCTGCTTCTACGTATTGTGGCTTAACACCAACACTAGTACCGCAAAACACACAGATATTTTCAACTCGTATGCTTAAAGTGGCTTCCATGTTTTACTCTGGATGTCTTCAAAAGTGCAATGATGAGTTGAATTTATAACACCTGAAAAAAGTGAGTAAAATAATAGCACTAGTACCTGCCAAATGACAATTATTAGTTAACAGTAAAATAAATCGTGATAGTCAAAAAGGTCTGGATCCTGTCAGAGAAAATAAAAGAAAACAACAAAATAAATTACAATTATTAGGAAAAGACAAAGAGATATAATATTTACAATAATTTACAGCTTGATTGACGTCTATGCGTCATGGACAAGCTTCCCATCCAATTTTCTTATAAATTGGCAAACACGGTCTTTTTGAGTCAGATTCCCGAGACTTAACTGTTGTATTTCTTTTTGAAATTGTGCATATAACATACGAATTTCGTGATACACATATCCACTGGGACATGAATTTCGTGTCAGAAGACTCACCTGCCAATCGAACCCGTGCTTCAATAATCCAACGAATGTCAGTAGGAATACCTTTGACCATGAGTAATCTCATCCATTCCAAGCGAGCTTTATAAACTTTCATCAGAGATTTTTGAGGGAGAGAAGGAAATTCCTTGTGAAGATTTGTGAGAACTTCTTCCATCGTGTAATGACTTTACCTGTAAAATTTAAACACACAAAAATAAAACACACTAGATCACAATATATACAAAAATTGCATGGGTTGCCTCCCTGTGAGCGCTAAGTTTAATATCGTCAGCTAGACGTGACTCCTCGAACGTTAGGCTGGAACTGAAAGTGTAACACTTTCTTTTTGTCGCTCAAATGATTCTCCCCAATAGTGCTTGACACGCTTATTTTTAACCTTGAAAGTTTTATTGGAGTCAGGATCATGTATCTCAATGGCTCTGTCTGGTAAAACCTTGGTGATCACAAATGGACCTGACCACCGTGATTTTGGATTCCATGGGAAGAATTTCACCCTTGAGTTTTTTAACAGTACATTCTGCCCTGGTTCCAGTTGTATGCGCACTAACTTCTCATCATGTCTTTTCCTTGCATTTTCTTTGTACAATTTGGCATCCTCAAAAAGCTGATTGTGAAATTCCTCCAATTCATTGAGCTGGTGGAACTTTTTCTCTTCTGTTGCTTGTAGTGCAAGAATTGGCTTTTTCAGTGCAAAAGACGCTTTATCTTCAGGCTCCACAGGCAATTGACATGTTTTAAGTTTGTCGGTAGAACGTTACATTTCATCAGAATTCTGGATGGTACTGTGTATTAAATCAAGTCTGAAACATTCCTTATTCTTTTCATCATCTGGGAAATTCATGGCCTTGAAAACATTGAATGATACTTCTTGGTCCTGTACCCTCATGGTTAATTCTCCTTTTTGTACATCAATAATAGTTCGACCTGTAGCCAAGAACGGTTTCCTGAGGATGATTGGCATGTCTGCATCTTCCTCTATATCAAGGACAATAAAATCTGCTGGGAAAATGAAGTTGTCAACCTTGACCAGCATATCCTTAACTACACCTCTTGGAAATACGAGCGTTCTATCAGCAAGTTGTAGAGAGATTGAAGTGGGCATTGTTTCTCCAATCTGTAGTTTCCTGAAAATAGAAAAAGGCATCAAGTTAACACTCGAACCTAGATCACACAAAGCCTTACCGAAGTCATGTTCTCCTATGATGCAAGGAACAATGAAACTGCCAGGATCTTTCAACTTTGGGGGAAGTTTCCTCTGAATGATGGTGCTGCACTCTTCTGTCAATGCTATTGTCTCGTAATCTCCCAATCTACGCTTTCGTGAAAAAATGTCTTTCATGAATTTGACATAGCTAGGCATTTGTTCCAACGCTTCTGCAAATGGAATATTGATGTGAAGCTTTTTGAACACCTCCAGGAAACGAGCAAACTGGTTGTCTAGTTTTTTTTTTCTGAAGACGCTGAGGAAAAGATGAAGGTGAAGTGATCTGTTCTTTTTCCTTTGCTTCTTTTTCCTCCATCTGTTGCTTTGTTTCTTTTGGAACTTCCTCAGCAGTTGTTGCCTTGATTCCAACATCTTTGTTGATTTTAGTACCACTTTTTAACATGATGGCATGACATTGCTCCTTTCCCATGTTCCTTGGATTTGGCTCTGTGTTGCTAGGAAGGGTACATGGCGGTCTGTAACTCTGAGCATTGGCCAATTGTCCCATTTGATTTTCTAGTGCTTTAATAGAGGCTGAATGACTTTGATTCAATGCCACTTGATTTTGAACCATAGTTGCTAAAGCATCGTATTTTGCTTCTTGCTTTTTTAACTGTGCCAACACTTATATTATTCCTGGTTCTTTGTCATACTCATGGCCTTTGTTTTGCTGCTAGAATGCGGGTGGTGGGTTGTTCATTTGCCCTGAATTGTTGCTCCATGAAAAATTGGGATGATTCCTCCACCTTGGGTTGTAGGTGTTGAAATATGGATTATTCCCCTGTCTATTGAAATTGTTGACGTAGTTCACCGTTTCTTTATGTTGATTTGGTTCTGGTGCTCCTCCATATGGTGAACTTGTGGTTCCAGCGATGTTCACAACTTGCGTGCTAAGTGTTTCTAGACATTTGCATATATGATCCAGCCTGGTATTCACTGCTATGTTTGCTCAAACTTCATAAATCCCTGCAATTCTTTGAATCATGCTCCTGTCTGTTGGCCACAATGAATTGTTGTTAGCCATTTCCTTGATTAAGTCCCAGGCTTGATCTTATCCTTTTGCCATTAAAGATCCTCCAGCAGCAATATCATTTGTGGTTCTCATTAGTCTAGAAAGTCCATTGTAGAAGGTTTGGACTTGTAGCCACTTTGCGATCTCATGATGAGGACATTTCCAGAGTAAATCTTTGAATCTTTCCCAAGCTTCGCAAATGGGTTCTGAATCTTGTTGCATGAAGGATGTGATGTCATTCCTCAACTTTGCAGTTCTGGCTGGTAGAAAGTACTTTGCAAGGAATTTGGTGGCTAAAGCGTTCCAAGTTGTGATGGAACCTGCTGGTAACGAATGTAGCCAAGCTTTAGCTCTGTCTTTCAGGGAATACGGAAAAACTCGCAGTCTCATTGCTTCTTCTGATGCTTTGTTGTAGTTGAAAGTGCCGCAAACTTCCAGGAAGTTACTGATGTGGGCATTAGGATCTTCAATTGCATTTTCCCTAAACTGTACTGACTGCTGAATCATCTGGATGCATGTTTTGATGTCACCTGCATTTGCTGGTAAGAGAGGAAGTACAATACAAGAAATGAGTCTGTCAACCACCTGAATGGTTCTGTCTCGAATGGGAATTGGTGGTGTAACGTTCAAAGGTTCAGGTTCCATGTTAATGATTGCTTCTTGGCCTTCTCGCCTTTCCCTTCTCAACTGTCTTATGGTTATTTCAATCTCTAGGTCAAGCGGTCGGAGTTCAAAGCTTCTGGTTCATCTCATGTAGTTTCTGAGAACCTTAAACACAAGAAAACAAAAATAATAAGTAAAAAGAAATTAGATACAAGTAACGTATCTAACCCCAAAACTAATAGTGAAAAATAAATAAGTCCCCGGCAACGGCGCCAAAAACTTGACCGGTGCGTAATCACATGCGTATAACGTAAGCGCACGTATCGTTCAAGTAGTATAAAAAGTATCGATCCCACGAGGACTTATACCTAATCTATTAATTTTATGAGGTCAAATGATTACTATTATCTAACATGTTGATTGATTGATTTAAAATGGTGATGATTTTAAATTTAAAAACAAGTAAATAAAAATGCACGAAAGTAGGTTTAAGAAAATTCAATTTTAATAAACTATCTAGGGTTGTGAATCTTTCTAATATCTTTTAAAAGATGAAGTGGTTATTTCATGTTTGTGTAATAAATCAGTTTACTAACCTGGAACATGAAATTATGCGAAAGCCTATGTCGATGGTCAGATGAAAATTCCCAGTATAACCCAATTGAACCATATATATATGTCAACCAAATTACCTGGATTCATTAAGTTTAAATTCCAATTATGGCTACCCCGCCCGACAGGTATATGTCTATCCTGTAAGAAAATCTATTAAAGGGTTATTTATCCTCAAGGAAGATCGTGGGCTATTAAGTCTAAGGCTGAAACCTAAAATTACTTTGTCAAGTTTATTTTAGATTTACCAGATCAATCTTATTAGTTTAGGAATCTCTAAGGTCCCGAGGATCGATTAAAGCATAGAAACATACATGTGAATACATGAAGAAGTTGCAGAATACTTACATTGATCGGTTGAGCGATGCGACGAACACAAAAACTTCAAGTCCTCCTCGAAGGTGCATTCGGCAGTGAGCTGAATTATGGGCTCTAAATTTTCGGCAATGGTGATCTCCATCAAACTCCAAGCGTTGTGTTGATTCCTTGCTCACAAGTGGGTTTTCCTATCACCTTAGGATGACTCCATTGTGTGCTAGCACTATTGATTTTACAACAAAATCATCATGTTTGCTTCTCTTTGCTCTCGGCAGTGAGCCAAAAACCAGAAGAAAAACAACCCATTTGGGCGTGAGAGAGAGGAAGAAGAATTGAGAGAGAGTGTGTTATTTTGTTACATAAAATTGGTAAATGATTTTCCAAAAAATCAAATACACAAAAATTTGAAACCAAAAAGTCAAATGGCAATTATGCCAACCACTTCCATCAACTACTATCAATCAATCAAGTGACAGGTTGTCACATCACTCAAAGTGACTAATGATTTGACGCTTGATGCGACTAGTGATTTGACGCTTGATATGACTTGCGGGCCACACTTAAGTTCGCAATGCGAGTGCACTCGCAAACACACCCGGGCTCGGGTTCGCTAATTCCAAATTAACGAATTTTCCATTGCGACGTAATTAAATAATTATGCCAAGCAAAACTACTATTCACGTCGCTAACAAATTAATTCTAAATTAACTCGTTCGCCCAAATTAAAATCCAATTTTAATTCTGCATCGAAATCTAATTTCGTATAATATATCGAATATATTATTTTATCGATTAATTCCAAATAAATCGTTATCTCTCTTTAATTGCTATTTTATCCCAGATAAAATATCTCCGTAATTAATCCCAGATTAATTTTCTCTCTTATTTAATTAATCCCAGATTAATAAAGTGCAAGTCATACGTCATCGGTGAATCTTCGGGAAGCGACCCATGAGATCCCCGAATATGTTGGCAGTAAATTCGGTCGTCGGACTATCCGAACACGTACGTACCTAGTACTATGTTTTTACCGATTTACAAGACAAGGTTGGCTTCTAGTAAAGTGCCATGCCTACCCAATTCTCCAGAAATATCCTTACAGGAATATGTGATCTATATCAGGCGTAGTATACGTAGTATTGCGTATTTTGATCCAGTATCAGATGTCACGTGCAAGACCCGGGGCTGGATTTGTGTCTGCCCCGTACGAAGCACATATCGGATCTTTGGTAACTAGTCTCTATAATTGGATAAATATGACCTAGTCATTTTATCCTGATGACTGCAGTACATAAGAGAACCAGTTCCGTATCCTACGTGACCATCATCTCCACTATGACTGGAGTGATACTTCCGTCTTGACATCACACCCAATACACTACGATTCTCAATATACCCAGCAGAGGAATACACAGAACCTGTTAAAGCCCCGGACGATCTAAAAGCAAAGAATATTGATTGTCGCAAGCATTAGCGGTGCAAGTCTCAGGTTAAGACCAAATACATCTACCCTGATTTCGGACTTCCATAGACACATAGTCATACTACCAATGGAATTCCGAGGGGTCTATCCAGAGCGAAGCTGTTTTCCATACCATCGGTAAAACACAACCTCCTACTACACTTGCATGAGTATCCTATACCCAAATATATGAGAACTATGTCGTTATGCCCTCACAACGCGCACAAGTGTAATACTAGTCTTTTACGCATTATCGATGTCCAATCTCGATAATACTCTGACTAGGGATATTTAATGATTAAACCTTCGTGGATTGATACTGTCTCATATCATCTCAATCCAGGAACTAATCACATGGACCTCCTATCATTTATACATCTTGGTGATCTAATCACAAATGATAAGAGAGCAATTTCCTTGTCACATAGTTAATTTGTACAACAACACCATGATCTGTATAAATAGTGACGCTATGGGTCATAACTGTCCAACAATCTCCCACTTGGCCTATAGCCAGTCACTCGAGTGTCCTACACCCGAACTATGTACGGTTCGCTCAAATTACTGAGAAAAGACTTTCGTCAGCGGATGTGCATGATTATCATCTGATGCGATTTATACGACCATCACATCGCCACGATATATGATCCGAACGAATCAGATGAATAGTCGAAGTATGTATCTGGATCGTTGATGAGACCATTAATTCTTTAGCCTGTGCTGAAGCCTAGCTCAGCTGCTAACAGAACTATATCTAATCTAATTAGATTTATTATCAATCCAGAAGGCTTCTATTGCTGCCTCAGCTGCATCAATAATCCACTTGTGTTGTTTATTCGGTAACAGTATCTTGCTTGGAATATTTCCAGCTCACTGTTCCGTTATTCAAACTTTGTAGTACCGTTGTTACGATTTATAGTCGTTATTATCGGTTAGGAAACTTGTAGCAGTGATCCCAGTCACTTCAACTTCTCATTCTCCATAGTTTAAGACAGCATCCTCATTCCTCTAAGAGACTTAAGGATGTTTTTAACATCAATCCAGTGACTATCACTTGGATTGGGATGATTGTGACTCCATATGCTCAAAGCGTATGAGACACCAGGTCTCGTACAATTATTTCAATGTACGAGTTCTCGGAGAGTATTAACAACTTTAAATCTATCCAGTAGATCTTTATTCCTAGAATAAGGGTTGTTTCTCCCAAGAATTCTACGGAGAATTTTCTTATGAAAGCCAAGCTTTCACCGATTGTTTTATGGGAATTTCATTTCCAAGAAATGATATATCATCATTGTATAGGACATTATTGTCAGTGCCCTCCCACTAACCTCCTTATATACACAAGAATCATTTACGTTTTGAATTAAATCATATACCATTATGATTATATCAAAACGGTAGTTCCAAGAATGTAATGCTTGCTTCAATCCATCTATGGATCGAATATCCTGCAAACCTTGTTTGCTAGTTTTGGTACGACAAAACCGTCAGGATGTTGTAAACATCCTCCAAAGGGTTTCTGTTAAGGAAAGCGGTTTTGGCATTTAGCTGCCATATTTCATAAATGAAACATGCATCATTAGCAAGCATTATCCAAATGAATTTAACGTGGCAACATGTAAAAGCTTTCGTCGTAATCAACACAATGTTGATAACGATACCTTTTCGCTACAAGCCTAGCTTAGTACGTTGGTATGTTGCCTTCCATGTATATCTTCCTTGAAGACTTATATAGTACCAATAGGCATAATGCCTTTCGGTACATCAACTAGTGTCCAAACTTGGTTGGTATACATGGAATCCATTTCGGACATCATGGCACTTTGCCATAAATGGGAGTCGATACCTTGTATCACTTCCTCATACGTAGTCAGTTCGTATTCCTCAATAAGATTGACATCTTTATGAGGTGAGATCAGAAACCAATACCCCAAGTTGTTTTCTGACTCTCACCGACTCACGTGGTTCTTGTGTATTCGAAGATTATTGGTATAGTTTCATCCTTAATGAACTATTTATGTTCCATTAAGGAATTGGTGCCTGGAATAGTATTACTCCGATTTTCATCGAGTTTTACTTTCCTCCTACTTACCATTGCATATAGGTATTCCTCTTAGGAAAACCGCATGGTGAGCAACAATTACATTGTTCTCAAGTGAGTTGTATAAGTACTATACTTTGGTATCCCTAGGATAACCAACAATTAGGCACTTATCCGATTTGGGTTCTAGTTTGGTATCATCCAAACATATGCCTAGCATACCCAAATTTTTAGGAATGAGAAAACCCAGTTTCTTTCCTGTTCATATCTAATATGAAGTCTGTCAAATAGATTTTTATGGAACTTTATTCTAAATAAGTTTTGCACTGTTTAATGCGTATCCATTGAAGGAAATGGAAGCTCAGAGCGACTCATGATTAACCTTATCATGTCCAACAAAATTTGGTTTCTCCGTTTGACACACCGTCAAACTGACGTGTTTCGAGAGGAGTTCTCATTGAAAGAATACTATACTCTTTCAAGTATATTAGAAACTTATTGCTTAAGTATTTTCATCGTGGTCTAACCGTGACGGTTAATACTTTAGCCGATCTGTTTGTCTATTTCATGTCGAAACTATAAAAGTTTCCGATTTGTGTTTCAAAAGAAACACATAACCATAACGCGATGCTACATCCGTAAAGGTCACGAAATATTCATATCCACATCTAGCCTAGCTAGACATGGGCCCACTTACGTCACTATGAACGAGGACTAACAGATCGGTGGCATTTACACTTTTACCAAGTAAAGGTGTTTTAGGCACTTCGCCCAATAAACTAGATTCGTAGACTTTATTTGAATAGAATCAAATTTGTCCTAGTACCCACTCTTCGAAAGTGTGGATATACGAGTCTTGTTTAATTGTGTCCTAGACAACGATGCCACATTTAAGTTTTAACTGATTAAATCAGTTTGAGCTATTTGTTTGTCATGTTATACGTTTGAGATTTATTTATATTCAAAATATAAATACTGTTATTCCATCTAATGTGTTTATCTCAATATCATCTTTATATAATAAAACATTTTAGTGTTCTAGAATATAAAGGTATATCCGCAACGGATTATACTCTGATATAGAGATAATGTATCTAGTCAAACTAGTTACATTGTAACTGTTTTCTAATTTTAAGTACACACCCGAAGGGTAGTTCCTAAACTTAGGTATCTATGGTTAAAACAACGACTTTCGTCCCGTTTCATATTCGTAGATATTTCTCATCTGAAGTCAGTAGCCTGCTCATAGCAGATTCTTCACACCAGTACATATTTATGTACCACATCCAGTATCTAAAATCCAATTTTAATACTAGTAGTGAACATAATTATGACAAACATATTTGAAGCCAGAGCCTTGCTCGTCTTCAATTCCTTTATGTCTGCTTTGTTCAAACGGCAGTCATGCTTCCCCGATCCCGTTTTCCATAATTTAGGCAGAAATTTTGGGATATGTCATTTATCTTCCCAGATGATTATAAAGATTTTTCCTTTGGCCAAGCCTTGGACTTCCGGAATGTCGAAGTAAGACGCACCTTGCACTTCTTGCCTTATTGCAAACTTTGGCTTTGACTCCTTGAGTATAGCCATTAACTCTCCAAGAGATTACTATTGTAATTTTTATACTTCTAAGATCTAAAATTAGCTCTATGAAGATCCTTTAATTTCATTATCATAATTTAAGGATCTAATTCTTAGTTCTGATTAAGAAATTAAGGAGTCTATTTGGCAAGCATAATGGATTAAGCACTAAAGTTATCATTACATGAATATTCCAAATATCATGCTCTACTATTTGCTTAACTCCGGGCTTAGGCCTAATATGTTATTTTATCAAATAAACTAACTTATTAGTTTCCAGGACTATCCTGAAATTTTATTCCCAATTTGAAAATTAAAGTCGTTTAAATACATTTTCACCAAGGATTATGTTTTAAACACTAATCTTTCAATTTATCTTGATTCTAATAGTCCAACTATTTAATCAACGATTTAAGGTACTATTTATTATAATGATTACTATAGTCCAACTATATAATCAACTATAATTTAAATGTTAAATTCAATTATATTGATTACTATAATCCAATTATAAAATCAACTATAATCGAAATAGTTTGAATACAGTCCAACTGTTTATTTAAAACAACTATTAAATATTAGTCCAACTAATATATTAATTTATTTGACGTAATATATGAAATGAGCGCGTATGGCAAGTTACTAAACGAATATTGCAAATTTAATACTTGCCTCCCACTATTTTTCGGCGACCTCTACCCTCTAATGAGTACTCGGAAACCTTGTTTCCTAGTGGGCTAGGATCCCGTTAAATAACACACAATCTTGACTTTGGCCAACAATTGTATGATAATTAACTAGGTAGATCTCTAAGATCAATTGGATCCCATCCAATTCCTAGATCCAGTAGGTGGAACATCCAAGTCCGAAATATATATCCTATATATGCCAATATATATCAATATATTGCCTAACCTTTTTCCTCTAAATCAACTAAGCCTTGGCTTTGGCACAACAAACTTAGTGATCCCAGTTAAGCGGAACCCATTGACCATGGAAAGCTTCGTAATCAATGTCGATGGACAAGAAGTGATCTTGACTTTGGCCAACAAATCACAACTTGGACAAGACACCAATATGGAACAAAGCCTTCGTGATTCAAACACATCCTCGACGGACAAAGGTCTTGACTTTGGCCAATAAACCAATGCCAATCTTGGATCTTGAGTAAGAATCACTCAATGGAAGGAAAACCGCTTAATATTATGTGAGGGTTTTTCGTGTGCAAATTGGCAACCAATTTATTATCTTTGTTAAGGTCTCATCATCATACACCCTTAAACATGCATTCTAAACACATAATAAGGCGCGTTAAATAAATAATAATGATATGCGAATGGATACTTAACACATTGTTCCTAGAACAACTCTCTCCATTTCCTCTCTCCCGCTTGCACAAGTATATCTTCTACCCGTTACATAACACTTCTAAAGAAACCTCATTTACATTGAGGGGAATAGGTGAGAAGAGAAATACAAAGAGTATGGAGGTAATAGGCTGGACACGCAGGTCCAATTAATAAATTCTAAATTTATTACAATAATTTCCAAAATTGCCCCACCTATCTAATATCCATCCGATATACATTATTCATGCATCGCAACCATGTATTCACACAAGCATGTTATCAATCAATCTAATCCAATTAATTAATCTCATAATTAATGACCATCCAATGTTCAAACAACGATTTGATTTTGCGCGAGTCCAACTCATTTTGCGAATAAGTACTCAAAGTACGAATTCTTGAATTAAATTAAACTACAACATTAAATCCAATTTAATATGCATTTAATACTAATTCATTTATTTAATTCCAAATTAAATATTACACTTTATTAACGAACCTTTACGACTTAAATTCCAAATTTATTCGTTACGGGTCTCAAAGCCCGATTAACATCCAATGTCAATTTTAATTAAAGTCCAATGGGCTTTTAATTAATTTCATAAGGCATGGACTTTTGGTCAACTTGGGACAAACCCAAAGACTAAAGCCCATTTAAAGGAATCACCCTTATATGCCTAGAAACCAATTTAGGCCCAATTAAATATTGAGGTCCATTAGTCATAATTGGACTTTATGGATTCGGTTTTGGGCCCAATTGGATCCAACCAATTTTCCTAAACCAATCTTGGTACAACCAAGCCCAATTAGCCCATTTACAACTTTACAAGCCCAAATCCAATTTAAGCCCAAATAATTAAATTACCAAAATTCCAATTTCACAATTTAATTATTCAAAGTGTATTGCCATAATTAATCACCCAAATTAATATTTCCAAAACATCAATTAGCCTAATTAATTATGCTTATCAACAATAATTAGTGTCCAACACAATTGATCAAAAATCAACCCATTTACATGCTTATTTAGTCTCGGCAATAAGGGCATTTTTATGTCCGATTCGAATTCAATCCAATTAAATCCAATTCAACATTACCCAATGTTTTCAAACTCATCCAATGATCAAAAACACAAAAATACCAAGACATTTAGAGCTATGTCATTCTCGGCCAAGCCATAATTTTGGGCAAAAATTGTTCCAAACAATATTTCATGAAATTGATCCAATCAAACTTCAATTAAACTACATTTAAGCATACTCAATCATCCAATTTCATCAAATCATGCTCAAATACATTTTACGCAATTTTAACCCTAAATTCAAGTTTCATGCTTTTACTCGCTCTGATACCATTGTTAGGAATCTCTAAGGTCCCGAGGATCGATTAAAGCATAGAAACATACATGTGAATACACGAAGAAGTTGTGGAATACTTACATCGATCGGTTGAGCGATGCGATGAACACAACAACTTCAAGTCCTCCTCCAAGGTGCATTCGGTAGTGAGCTGAATTATGGGCTCCAAATTTTCGGCAATGGTGATCTCCATCAAGCTCCAAGCTTTGTGTTGATTCCTTGCTCACAAGTGGGTTTCCCTATCACCTTAGGATGACTCCATTGTGTGCTAGCACTCTTGATTTTGCAACAAAATCATCATGTTTGCTTCTCATTGCTCTCGGTAGTGAGCCAAAAACCAGAAGAAAAACAGCCCATTCGGGCGTGAGAGAGAGGAAGAAGAATTGAGAGAGAGTGTGTTATTTGTTACATAAAATTGGTAAATGATTTTCCAAAAAATCATATACACAAAAATTTGCAACCAAAAAGTCAAATGGCAATTATGCCAACCACTTCCATCAACTACCATCAATCAATCAAGTGACAAGTTGTCACATCACTCAAAGTGACTAATGATTTGAGACTTGATGCGACTAGTGGATTGACGCTTGATATGACTTGCAGGCCGCACTTAAGTTCGCAATACGAGTGCGCTCGCAAACACTCCCAGGCTCGGGTTCGCTAATTCCAAATTAACGAATTTTCCGTTGCGACGTAATTAAATAATTATGCCTAGCAAAACTACTATTCACGGTTCTAATGAATTAATTCTAAATTAACTCGTTCGCCCAAATTAAAATCCAATTTTAATTCTGCGTCGAAATCTAATTTCGTATAATATATCGAATATATTATTTTATCGATTAATTCCAAATTAATCGTTATCTCTCTTTAATTGATATTTTATCCCAAATAAAATATCTCTGTAATTAATCCTAGATTAATTTTCTCTCTTATCTAATTAATCCCAAATTAATAAAGTGCGAGTCATACGTCATCGGTGAATCTTCAGGAAGCGACCCATGAGATCCCCGGATATGTTGGCAGTAAATTCGGTCATCGGACTATCCGAACACGTACGTACCTAGTACTACGTTTTTACCGATTTACAAGACAAGGTTGGCTTTTAGCAAAGCGCCATGCCTACCAAATTCTCGAGAAATATCCTTACAGGAATATGTGATCTATATCAGGCGTATATACGTAGTATTGCATTTTTTGATCCAGTATCGGATGTCACGTGCAAGGCCTGGGGCTGGAATTATGTCTGCCCCGTACGAAGCACATATCGAATCTCTGGTGACTAGTCTATAATTGGATAAACATGACCTAGTCATTTTATCTCGATGACTGCAGTACATAAGAGAACCAGTTCCGTATCCTACGTGACCATCATCTCCACTATGACTGGAGTGATACTTCCGTCTTGACATCACACCCAATACACTACGATTCTCAATATACCCAGCAGAGGCGTACACAGAACCTGTTAAAGCCCTAGACGACCTAAAACCAAAGTATATTGATTGTCGCAAGCATTAGCGGTGCACGTCTCAGGTTAAGACCAAATACACCTACCCTGATTTCGGACTTCCATAGACACATAGTCATACTACCAATGGAATTTCGATGGGTCTATCCAGAGCGAAGCTGTTTTTCATACCATCGGTAAAAAAAAACCTCCTACTACACTTGCATGAGTATCCTATACCCAAATATATGAGAACTATGCCGTTATGCCCTCACAACGCTCACAAGTGTAATACTAGTCTTTTACGGATTATCGATGTCCAATCTTGATAATACTCTGACTAGGGATATTTAATGATTAAACCTTCGTGGATTGATACTGTCTCATATCATCTCAATCCAGGAACTAATCATATGGACCTCCTATCATTTATACATCTTGGTGATCTAATCACAAATGATAAGAGAGCAATTTCCTTTGTCACATAGTTAATTTGTACAACAACACCATGATCTGTATAAATAGTGAGGCTATGGGTCATAACTGTCCAACAATCTCCCACTTGGCCTATAGCCAGTCACTCGAGTGTCCTACACCCGAACTATGTACGGTTCGCTCAAATTACTGAGAAAAGACTTTCGTTAGCGGATTTGCATGATTATCATCTGATGTGATTTATACGACCATCACATCGCCACGATGTATGATCCGAACGAATCAGATGAATAGTCGAAGTATGTATCTGGATCGTTGATGAGACCATTAATTCTTTAGCCTGTGCTGAAGCCTAGCTCAGCTGCTAACAGAACTATATCTAATCTAATTAGATTTATTATCAATCCAGAAGGCTTCTATTGCTGCCTCAGCTGCAGTAATAATCCACTTGTGTTGTTTATTCGGTAACAGTATCTTGCTTGGAATATTTCCAGCTCATTATTCCGTTATTTAATCTTTGTAGTACCGTTGTTATGACTTATAGTCATTATTATCGGTTAGGAAACTTGCAGCAGTGATCCCAGTCACTTCAAGTTCTCCTTCTCCATAGTTTAAGACAGCATCCTCAGTTCCTCTTAGAGACTTAAGGATGTTCTTAACATCAATCCAGAGACTATCACTTGGATTCGGCTGATTGTGACTCCATATGCTCAAAGCGTATGAGACACCAGGTCGCGTACATTTATTTCAATGTACGAGTTCTCGGAGAGTATTAACAACTTTAAATCTATCCCAGTAGATCTTTATTCCTAGAATAAAGGTTGTTTCTCCCAAGAATTCTACGGAGAATTTTCTTATGAAAGCCAAGCTTTCACCGATTGTTTTATGGGAATTTCATTTCAAAGAAATGATATATCATCATTGTATAAGATATTATTGTCAGTGCCCTCCCACTAACCTCCTTATATACACAAGAATCATTTACGTTTTGAATTAAATCATATACCATTATGATTATATCAAAACGGTAGTTCCAAGAATGTAATGCTTGCTTCAATCCATCTATGGATCGAATATCCTGCAAACCTTGTTTGCTAGTTTTGGTACGACAAAACCGTCAGGATTTTGTAAACATCCTCCAAAGGGTTTCCGTTAAGGAAAGCGGTTTTGGCATTTAGCTGCCACATTTCATAAATGAAACATGCATCATTAGCAAGCATTATCCAAATGAATTTAACGTGGCAACAGGTAAAAGGTTTCGTCGTAATCAACACAATGTTGATAACGATACCTTTTTGCTACAAGCCTAGCTTAGTACATTGGTATGTTGCCTTCCATGTATATCTTCCTTGAAGACTTATATAGTACCAATAGGCACAATGCCTTTCGGTACATCAACTAGTGTCCAAACTTGGTTGGTATACATGGAATCCATTTCGGACATCATGGCACTTTCCCATAATTGGGAGTCAATACCTTGTATCACTTCCTCATACGTAGTCAGTTCGTATTCCTCAATAAGATTGACATCTTTATGAGGTGAGATCAGAAACCAATACCCCAGGTTGTTTTCTGACTCTCACCGACTCACGTGGTTCTTTTGTATTCGAAGATTATTGGTATAGTTTCATCTTTGATGAACTATTTATGTTCTATTAAGGAATTGGTGCCTGGAATTGTATTACTCCGATTTTCATCGAGTTTTACTTTCCTCCTACTTACCATTGCATATAGGTATTCCTCTTAGGAAAACCGCATGGTGAGCAACAATTACATTGTTCTCAAGTGAGTTGTATAAGTACTATACTTTGGTATCCCTAGGATAACCAACAATTAGGCACTTATCCGATTTGGGTTCTAGTTTGGTATCATCCAAACATATGCCTAGCATATCCAAATTTTTAGGAATGAGAAAACCCAGTTTATTTCCTGTTCATATCTAATATGAAGTCTGTCAAATAGATTTTTATGGAACCTTATTCTAAATAAGTTTTGCACTGTTTGATGCGTATCCGTTGAAGGAAATGGTAGCTCAGAGCGACTCATGATTAACCTTATCATGTCCAACAAAATTCGGTTTCTCCGTTCGAACACACCGTCAAACTGACGTGTTCCGGGAGGAGTACTCATTGAAAGAATACTATAATCTTTCAAGTATATTAGAAACTTATTGCTTAAGTATTTTCATCGTGGTCTAATCGTGACGGTTAATACTTTAGCCGATCTGTTTGTCTATTTTGTGTCGAAACTATAAAAGTTTCCGATTTGTGTTTCAAAAGAAACACATAACCATAACGCGATGCTACATCCGTAAAGGTCACGAAATATTCATATCCATATCTAGCCTAGCTAGACATGGGCCCACTTACGTCATTATGAACGAGGGCTAACAGATCGGTGGCATTTACACTTTTACCAAGTAAAGGTGTTTTAGGCACTTTGCCCAATAAACTAGATTCGTAGACTTTATTTAAATAAAATCAAATTTGTCCTAGTACCAACTCTTCGAAAGTGTGGATATACGAGTCTTGTTTAATTGTGTCCTAGACAACGATGCCACATTTAAGTTTTAACTGATTAAATCAGTTTGAGCTATTTGTTTGTCATGTTATACGTTTGAGATTTATTTATATTCAAAATATAAATACTGTTATTCACATCTAATGTGTTTATCTCAATATCATCTTTATATAATAAAACACTTTAATGTTCTAGAATATAAAGGTATATCCGCAACAGATTATATTATGATATAGAGATAATGTATCTAGTCAAACTAGTTACATTGTAACAGTTTTCTAATTTTAAGTACACACCCGAAAGGGTAGTTCCTAAACTTAGGTATCTACGGTTAAAAAGCGACTTTCGTCCCGTTTCCTATTCGTAGATATTTCTCATATGAAGTCAGTAGCCCGCTCATAGCAGATTCTGCACACCAGTACATATTTATGTACCACATATAGTATCTAAAATCCAATTTTAATACTAGTAGTGAACATAATTATGACAAACATATTTGAAGTCAGAGCCTTGCTCGTCTTCAATTCCTTCATGTCTGCTTTGTTCAAACGACAGTCACGCATCCGCGATCCCGTTTGCCATAATTTAGACAAACTGCACCTCCGTTAAGGGTAAATACGAATCCTGATGTAGACTTTCTATCATCGGGATCCGATTGGAAATCAGAATCCGTATACCAATTAACCTGCAGTTCATTTCCTCCATATATGATAAACTTATCCTTAGTACCTTTAAGATACTTTAAGATATGTTTAATGGCTATCCAATGGTCATTTCCTGGATTGGACTCATATCTACTGGTTACACTAACCACGTAGCTAATATCAAGCCTCGTATATAACATGGCATAGATAATGCTACCCGAACATGAAGCATAAGGTTGATTAGATATTCTAATCTTATCATCATCTGTTTGCGGACACATCTTCTTCGTAAGATGAATGCCATGTCTGAATGGTATATTTGCTATCTTACAGTTAGCAAAATTATATCGTTCTAAGATCTTATCTATGTACGTCGATTGGGATAACCCAATAAGCTTCCTTTCTTTATCCTTATAGAGCTTTATACCCAAGATATAAGAAGCTTCACCCATGTCTTTCATGGAGAAATTCTTACAGAGGTAAGCTTTGACGCCTTGCATCATTCCTATATCATTCCCAATGATTAGGATGTCATCGACATAGAGAACCAAAAATACTATTATAATCCCACTGGCCTTCTGGTATACACAGGATTCTTCCGTATTCTTGAGAAAACCAGACAATCTAATAATCTCGTCGAATTGAAGATTCCAACTTCGCAAAGCTTGCTTAAGTCCATAAATGAACTTCTTAAGCTTACAAACCATGCCTGAGGTTTTGCTGGATACAAAACTCTTCGGCTGTTCCATATAGATTTCTTCATCAAGAAACCTTTTTAGGAAAGCCGTTTTGACATCCATTTTCCAAATCTCATAATCATGGTAAGCATCAATAGACAATAAAATCCTTATAGACTTTAACATCGCAACTGGTGAAAAAGTTTCATCTGTGTGTAACCATTAGCTACCAGTCTGGCCTTAAAGGTTTCAATTTTTCCATCAGGCCCACACTTCATTTTGTAAACCAATTTACTACCAATAGGAACAATTCCTTCAGGAAGCGGAACCAAATCCCAAACTTGATTCTGATGCATAGAGTCTAACTATGATTTCATGGACTATTGCCACTTTGCGGAGTCGATGTCCAACGTCGCTTCTCTATAGGTGTAAGGGCCAGTCTCATTAATTAAGAGAACATCTAGACTCTTTTCTTGTATCAAATACAAGCGTTCAGGAGGTCTAGAAACCCTTTGGGACCTACGGAGTGTGTATGTTGAAGGCACTTCATCTATTTGAACTTCAGGTTCCACCAATGGTTCGTTGGTTCCAGGTTGTACTTCATCAAATTCAACTTGTCTATGATTACCTCCTTCAGACAAAAATTCTACTTTTAGAAATTTTGCGAAACAAACTACGAACACATTTCGATGCTCGGTATCATAGAACAAATATTCTTTCGTATTTGAAGGATATCCAACATACCTAAGCTTTTTCCCTCGAAGCGAAAGCTTATCTGGCTGAGCCATCCTAACATAGGTAAGACAACCCTAAATCTTAACATAGTTAAGATTTGATTTCCTACCAGTCCAAATCTCATATGGAGTTGTAGGAACAACCTTAGAAGGAATCTTATTCAAAAGATGAGCAACAGTTAAAAGAGCATATCCCCATAAGTAATAGGGCAAATCTGTAAAACTCAACATCGATCGAACCATATCCAATAAAGTCCGATTTCTTCTCTCGGACACTCCATTGTGCTGTGGAGTACCCGGAGGAGTATATTGAGCGATAATCATATTCTCTTTTAAATAATCGGTGAACTCACCACTCATATATTCACCGTCTCGATCAGATCGTAGACATTTAATATATTTACCAGTCTATTTTCCACTTCATTTCGGAATTCTTTGAACTTTTCAAAGGTTTCTGATTTATGTTTCATCAAATAAACATAACCATACCGTGACAGATCATCAGTAAAGGTAACGAAGTAGGAAAAACTATGGTGAGCAGTGTGACTCATGGGACCACATACATCAGAATGTATTAGTTCCAATAATTCAGCGGCTCGGTGTCCCACACCAGAAAATGGGGCTTTGGTCATTTTACCCCGAATGCAAGATTCACAAGTTGGATAAGGTTCAATGGTAAGATCATGTATCAAACCATTCCTAACCAACTGGGTTAGGCGTTTCACGCCTATATGACCCAACCTCATATGCCACAGTTCAGTATTATTTATATCAGATACTTTACGTTTATTAATTCCAGCATTAAAGATATATTGTGAGGAATGCAAAATGTAATGACCATGCTAATTTGGACAAATAAGGATCTGAAAATTATATCTATCATATAAATATAAAGAACGATTCTTAATATTTACATTATATCCTTCAGTATCTAATATAAAAAATGATACAATGTTCGAAACACATCCTGGTACAAAAAAGCAGTCATGCAACAAAAGGCTCCCATTGGGTAGGGGAATCTCGCATAAGCCCACAACAATTGCATCCAAAGAGTCGCCACTCCAGAATCGCAATTGCATCTCCCCAGCACCTATGGTCTTTTGCGACGCTTTTGCAACTGTATCATAACCAATCACTCTATGGTATTTTACGTTTTTACCATATAATAAAAGAATTCATATTATATAAATTGTTTATTTTATTCATTAATAAAATATATACAAAAGTATTTACATGGAAATACATAAGAAATTGGCGCTCATAACACCAACTCTAACACTGACATCATATTTGAATTTATATGGAAGATGTCTAAGGGTCTTTTCATCTTATTAATTATGTAGTTCCATTTATAGTTTATCACTCTCACATTTCACTTCAATAAGTTAAGTCTTTTCTACAATCGTTAACATCCGATGTTACACACCAAGTAATAAAATAATTTTATTACTCGGGATCATAGAAAATATATTCTATCAAATAGAGTACAATATTCTATTAAATAGAATAAATGATAAACTTTTACTTGTACCTCCGAGACGTAAGTAATTTCAATTATATAACCATTATACAAAAAAAAAAGATTCAAATCTTAAATTTTCAAGATTCGAATTTTCTGCTTATACATATCATATACGTAACTGTAGAAACTAATGGAACATTAATTAAAAGAATGAATGTGTGTTACTGGAGCATATCCCCAAGAGTATTGAAAATGATTCGGTAACACTCAATATCAAACGAATCAAATCATATAAGATTCGATTTCTCCTACTGACCAATTCCATCACAATGGAATCATAGAAGAATAATATTGAGTAAGAATCACATTCATTAAATAATCTTAGAACTAATTGCCATAAATTCATATGTTTGATCGTGTCAAACATCTTTGAACAATTCAAAGATTCATGATGAATTTTAAAGATATAGTTTTCAAAACTTCAAATCGAATATCTTTGAACCATTCAAAATATTCTATTCGTGTTTCATCAGAAACATATTGAAAGTTCTCGAACCATTCAAGACGTTCAATATGTATTTTTTTAGAAACACGTAACTAAGTCATGACAACTCATTAACTAAGTTACGAAGTAAAGAAAACTATCCAATGTAATTTATAATTCATTAAACTACATACATCCAATGACGATCATTGGTTACATGAGATTTAATCACATTCCTCAATACAATATTCATTAAATGGATAAGGATATGTGGTGTGATCTCGTATCAGACCATCATTTACCATACAAAATAAACATCTAATGTTTAAGTGATAAAATCTCATAAAACACTGTTCTAAATTATTTAGTTAACCGAATATTTTTCTTAATGTTTATCTCTTTGTTAATAACACTACCAGTCGTATTAAAATATGTAACAACTGTTTATAAAGAACAAGTAACTATCCAATAGTCACAAGTTCTGATATCAAATATCAAAACAATTATTAATTTTTTTTAAATAACTAGACGGGAGATCTGGTATCCAATACCTACAGTTGTCGTATTATGAGAATCAATATTCTCTATACACAACTATACACATCTCCTTTCTTTAGCTTTATAATTTTCCTTCAACTATTCACAACAATTGTAGATAATTGATTAGAAAACTGTGTGTGACACACTACTTCTAAAGGTCACTAAAGTCAAGAAACGTCATTATCAGATAAACAAATACCTAATGGGATTTTCTTAATGCTAGTTAAGAATCTCGAGACATGAACTAATTCATGTCAATTCTTATCGAACAAGAAACTATTCTCTCTAGAGTATTATATCCTAAAACGGATATATATTTAGATTACCTAATGTGACTTAGTAACTAAGTCACTAACCATCTTGATTTTCCAAGAAAATTGGAACAACAGTTCTCGATGGTTTTGTTCTAATATAACAATATCCAAGCCTACTCTAAATCTAGAACCTATTCTAGAAATCTGCAACCATAAGGAAAGTCAGAAAACATATACAAATAATATGCATGCAGTGGATTAGAAGTTCAATTCTATCAACAATATAGAATAAGGAAAACATAAGCGACAATTTTCATAATATTACACACTTCCTTGGTTATGGATTTTTAACCCAGCAGTGCCTCCCACTACTTTACATAATACCATAATCCCCAATGGAAAACGGGAATCCAATAATTAAATTGAATTCCATAGTGAGAAGTGGACCCCATGAATATATTCGACTCACAACTTTGGCACGTTCTCGCCTACGTATATTCACATGTAGACAACTCATTGTCAATCACACTCATTGTGACTCCTGATTTTGGTCCTGATCGTTTCTCATTATGACAACTTGGGCACGTTCACAAGGAGGTGTATCAAAACTTCAAGGCGGACCAAGAAATAAGTATTCCTAATACTAGTTACTTTAATGCCTTATTTAAGTGGGGATATTCCTAAAACGGATTTTACTCTACATCAAATGCAGATTTTAATCAATATCAATTTCTCTACAGTTTAATTCTACCTGGGAAAACATAACTTAACTTAACCATTACATATGTGTTATGTTTTCCGTTAACGTAGAACCGAAAAGTTAAGAAACATCTAAATTACATGCATGTGCAAATATCAAAATTGGATTATATATCATATATCAAGCATGATAAATATAATGGATGAAGGATCATACCTGCTATGATACCATTTTTGTTGGGGTTTTAGTGCGGGCGCAGCGGAAGCTCACGGTTCGGGCGAAATCGTAACTTTAAAAACTTTTAAAGTTACCAAATAAATTATTCAATATCCAATATGAATAATTCATTCATATTTCACCTAAACATATTTATGATGGATAATATGACCCATAGCGTCACTATTTGTACAGATCATAGTGTTGTTGTACAAATTAACTATGTGACAAGGAAATTGCACTCTCATCATTTGTGATTAGATCACCTTAGATATATAAATGAAGAGAGGTCCATATGATTAGTTCCTGGATTGAGATGATATGAGACAGTATCAGTCCACGAAGGATTAATCATTAAATATCCCTAGTCGTAGTATTATCGAGACTGGACATCGATAATGCGGAATATGCTAGTATTGCACTTGTGCGCGTTGTGAGGGCACAACAACATAGTTCTCATATATTTAAGTATAGGATACTTATGAAAGTGCGATAGGAGGTTGTGTTTCACCGATGGTACGGGAAACAGCTTCGCTCTGGATAGACCCCTTGGAATCCCATTGGTATTATGACTATGTGTCTATGGGAGTCCGACATCAGGGTAGGTGTGTATGGTCTTAACCTGAGACTTGCACCGCTAATGCTTACGACAATCAATATGCTTTAGTTGAGGTCGTCCAGGACTCTAACCAATTCTGTGTACGCCAATGCTGGGCATATTGAGAATCATAGAGTATTGAGGATGATGTCAAGACGGAAGTATCACTCCAGTCATAGTGGAGATGATGTCACGCAGGATACGGTATTAGTGCTCTTAAGTGCTGGCCGGCCATCGGGATATTATGACAAGGTCATGTATATCCGATTATAGAGACTAGTTACCAGACATCCGACATGTGCTTCGGACGGGGCATACACTTATCCAGCCCCAGCCCTAGCACGTGACTATCCGATACTGGGCCGATATACACAATACTTGGTATACTACGCCTGATATAGATCCTTATATATTTTGTAAGAATATTTCCGGAGAATTGGGTAGACTTGGTGCTTTGCTAGAAGTCGACCTTGTCTCGTAAATCGGTAGAACGTAGTACTTGGTACGTACGTGATTCGGATACTCCGACGACCGTATTTACTGCCAACATATCCAGGGATCTCATGGGTCGCTTCCCAGTGATCCACCGATGACGTATGACTCGGACATTTATTAATCTGGGATTAATTTGATGAGAGAGAAAATTAATCTAGGATTAATTACCGAGATATTTTATCTAGGATAAAATATCGTCTAGAGAGAGATAACGATTAATTTGGAATTAATCGATAAATTAATATATTTGATATATTAAACGAAATTGGATTTCGACGCGAAATTGAAATTGGATTTTAATTCGGGTGAATGAATTAATTTAGAATTAATTCGTTAGCGACGTGAATAGTGAATTCGCTAGGCGTAATCATTTAATTACGACGCGACAGAAAAATCGCTAATTGAGAATTAGCGAACCCGAGCCCGAGTGTGATTGCGAGCGCATTCGTATTTCGAATTCGAGTGCGACAACGCAAGTCACATCAGTGTCAAATCATTCGTCACATCAATCGTCAAATCAAATGTCACTTTGAGTGATGTGTGATTGATTGATTGATGTGATTAATTGATTGAAAGACACACATCACTTAATAAGTGACAATGAATAGTTGATGTGTGTTGTTGGAATAGTGTAAGTTGGTGGGAGCATTTACCATTTAATTATTTGACTTTTTATTGGTAAATACTTTATATTTTTATGGTAAAAATATATAAACCTTTTTGGAAAAGGTTTCACCAACCATTACACACTTTCCCTCCTCTTTTCTATTTCATTATTCACGCCCAAATGGGCAGTAAAATTCTCACTGGTTTTCTTCATTTTGGGCGTGAGTTTGGGAAGCAATGTGCTTGATTTTGTGGCTAAATCAAGAAGAGCTAGCACTCCGAGAGACTTGCGAAGGTGGTAGGGAGGTTCACCCATGATTCGGGAACCATTCGACGAAGATTCGAAGCTCAAAACTTGACTCAAAACTGAAACTGTCAAGGCAGTGGACTGCACTGCAGTTGCGTTTTTGCAAGGGAGAAATCAATTTCGTTTGTTGCCGATTCGTCTCAACCGATCGATGTGAGTATTCCGCTACCTCCTTTGATGTATTCACACATGTATTTCATTGCTTGTTTGATCTTGGGACCTAGATATAAACCTAACAATGGCATCAAGAGCTATAGGTTCAAGCCTGAAAATGTAGGGCTTAAAATTGGGAACTTTGTATTTGAGCATGATTTTATAAAATTGGATGTTTAAGCATGCTTAATATATGTTGTATTGAAGATTGATTTGATCAATTTCAAGAAAATGTGTTTGGAACAATTTTCCCCAAATTTGGAGTGTTGGCGCCGAATGTGATGTGAATTTTGGATTCTTGGAATTTTTTGATTTTGATTCATTGGATGAGTTAGAATCATGTAGGATGATGTTGATTTAAGATGAATTGGATTGTACTTTGAATTGAACATAAAATCCTAAAATTCTCATGTTGGCCGAATTGGATGATGCCCTTTAATGTCTTGGTAATTTTGATTTTAGACAATTGGATGTGTTGGAAATCATTCGGGAAGTTAATTAGATGTCGATTGTGGAATTAATTGGATTAAATTCAAATCGGACAAAAATTACTCCCTTGGCCGAGACTTAGATGCATGTAAAATGGGTTTGATTTTTTCATTTATGTGTTGGACATGTGATGATGATAATGAACATGATTAATTGGACTAATTTCATGTTTTGGAAATATTGATTTGGGTGATTAATCATGTAATGCACTTTAGGTAATTAAATTGCGAAATTGGATTTGTGTAATTTAATGAATTAGGCCTTTAAATTGGATTTGGGCTTATTAAGTTGTAATTGGGCTTATTGGGCTTGATTTTATCAAGTTGGGTTTAGGCCAAATGGATTGGATCCAATTTGGCCCAAAACCACTACCATAAAGCCCAAATGCGACTAATGAACCTTTAAAGTTTAATTGGGCCTAATGGGCCTAAATTGATTTCTAGGCTTATGGGGTTACTCATTGATTGGGCTTTGGTTGCCGAAGCCCACGCCTTATAGAAATTAATTAAAGCCCATTAGACTTGAATTGAATTGACGTTGGACGTTAATCGGGCTTTGAGACCCGAAGCGATTAAATTTGGAATTAAGTCGTTAAAGGTTTATTAAATAAAGTGTAATATTTAATTTGGAATTGAATAGTGAATTAGTATTAAATACGTGTTAAATTGGATTTAATGATGTAGTTTAATTTAATTCATGAATTCGTACTTTGAGTACTTATTCGCAAAAACGAGTTTGACTCGAGCAAAATCAAATCGTTGTTTGAACATTGGATGATCACATAATTATCAGATTAATTAATTTGATTAGATTGATTGATAGCATGCTTATGTGTGAATACGTGGTTGTGATGAATGAATAATGTATATCGGATGGATATTAGTCGGGTGGGGCAATTTTGGAAATTGTTGTAATAAATTCGATTTATTAAATTGGACCTGCGTGTCCAGCCTTATCACCTCTATTCTCTTTGTATTCTCTTCTCACCTATTCCCCTCAATGTAAATGAGGTTTCTTTAGAAGTGTAGTGTAACGGGTAGAAGTAATACAAGTGCTAGCTTGAGTGAGAAAGGGAGAGATTTGATCTAGGATCAAAATGTTAAGTATCCATCTGCATATCATTATTACTTTATTTCATATGCGCTTTATTATGTATTTAGAATGCATGTTTAAGGGTGTATGATGATGAGACCTTAACAAAGATAATTAAATTGGTAGCCAATTTGCACGCGAAAAGCCCTCATCAAATATCATGCGTCTTTTCCTTCCATTGAGTGATTCTTACTCAAGATCCTAGATTGGCATGGGTTGTTGGCCAAAGTCAAGCCCTTGTCCGTCGAAGATGTGTTTGAATCACGAGGCTTTGTTCCATATTGGTGTCTTGTCCAAGTTGTGGTTTGTTGGCCAAAGTCAAGACCACTTCTTGTCCAACGACATTGATTACGAAGCTTCCATGGTCAATGGGTCCGCGCTTGACTGAGATCATTAGGTTTGTTGTGCCAAAGCCAAGGCCTAGTTGATTCAGAGGAAAAAGGTTAGGGTATATATTAGATATATAGGCATATATAAGATATATGTTTCGGACTTGGATGTCCACCTACTGGATCTAGGAATTGGATTAGATCCAATTGATCTTAGAGATTTACCTAGTTTATTATCATACAATTTGTTGGCCAAAGTCAAGATTGTGTGATATTTAACGGGATCCTAGCCCACTAGGAAACACGGTTTCCCGAGTACTCGACAGAGGGTTAGAGGCTCGACGAAAAATAGTGGGAGGCAAGAATTGAATTTGCAATATTCGTTCAATTACTCGCCATACGCGCTCAAACAAATATCACTCATCATATATTAAAAGTATTAGTTGGACTAATACTTAATGTTGTTTTAATAAACAGTTGGACTGTATTATACTTGATTATATATAATTGGATTATATTAATCAATATATTTGAATTAATTAATTTCAGTTTACAGTTGATTTTATAATTGGATTATAGTAATCAATGTAATTGAGGTTAATTAATTTGGATTATATTTGATTATATAGTTGGACTATTATAATCATTATAAAATATAGTACCACTAATAATTGATTAAATAGTTGGACTATTGAAATCAAGAAAGAATTGAAAAGTTGGATATTTAAAATATAATCTTGGATTAAATATTTTAAATGATTTAATTTTCAAATTGGGAATAAATAATAGGTTACTTTATTCGATAAAATAACTTATTATACCTTAAGCCCAAAATTAAGCAAAATAAGTAGAGCATAAAATCTTTGGAAGATTTATGTGATGATGACTTTAGTGCTTAATTTAATATACTTGTCATAAATCTAATTTTAGATTTAAGAAGTATTAAAATTGCAATAAATAATTCTTGGAGAATTAATTGACTATTCTAGAGGTGAAAAGTCAAAGTTTGCAATTGGGCATGTAGCACAAGGTGCACATTGTTTCGATATTCTAAAAACCCAAGGCTTGGCCTAAGGTTCATGAAATATTGAAAAGGATAATTGACATACACCAAAGTGACTACCATTTGGATATGGCAGACACGAAGGAATTAAAGAAAGGGCAAGGCTCTTACTTTAAAAATGATTGTCAAAGTTATGTTCACTACTAGTATTGAAATTAGATTTTAAATACTTAGCGTGGTACATAAAATATATGTATTGATGTTCAGAATCTGCTTTGAGCAGGATACTGACTTCAAGCTGAGATTGCTCTGCGAATCGGAAACAGGACGAAAGTCGCTGTTTCGACCGTAGATACCTAAGTTTAGGAACTACCCTTCGGGTGTGTACTTAAATTAGGAACTGTTATAAGGTAACTAGTTTGACTAGAGACATTATCTTTATATCAGTGTTTAATCCATTGTGGATAAACCTTTATATTCTAGAACACTAAGTGTTTCATTATATAAAGATGATACTGAGATAAACACATTAGATGTGAATAACAGAATTTATATTTTGAATATAATTAAAATCTCAAAACATATAAAATGACAAATAAATAGCTCAAATTGATTTGATCAAGTAGAGACTTATTTGTGGCATTGTTGTCTAGGACAGAATTAAACAAGACTCGTATATCCGCACTTTTGAAGAGTGGGTACTAGGACTGATTTGACTATTCAAATAAAGTCTACGAATCTAGTTTGTTAGGTAAAGTACCTAAAACACTATTTACTTGGTAATAGTGTAAGTGCCACCGATCTGTTAGCCCTATTCATGCTAGAAGTGATGCTTGTCATCATTGATTGATGTGAATAATTATGTGAGTTGTTGTAGGCATTAATTGCCATTTTGGCTCCAAAATTTGTTTGACTTTTTGGAAAGGAATATACAAAGTTTTGGAAAACAAAAATTTGTGAAAAGTTGTATTAGGTTTTAGAAACCAAATAACAACACAACTATCTCTTTCTTTTCTCCTCTCTAGTTTCAGCTAAGGGCCATTTTCTTTCTTAATTTCTTGGCAAGGCCAAAAATAACAAGAATGAATGGGAAAATTTTTGGCAAATTTTTCCAATGCTAGCACATGAAGAGTCATCCAAGGTGATAGGGAAACAAACCCTTGAGCATGGAATCACCACTTGCAAAGCTTGGAGCTTGGAGCTTGGAGCTTGGAGCATCAATGGAGGGCATGACCGAAAACTTGGAGCACAATTTTTGGGGTTGGCCGAGAGCTTCCATGGAGGAGCAAAAGATTTTGTGTTCATCGCATCAAAATCCGATCAATGTAAGTATGATTCCGCCATACTTCTTTGTTGTATTCACACATGATTTATATGCTTAATGATCTTAGGACTAAACTAGAATCCTAACACCCACTGCATCTAGGTGGTAGATCATTCTAACAAATTTTTTGCTGACTCTCTGCTGTCGAAGGTGCAAGTTAATTCGATCCATGTTTGTAGTCTTATTCTTCAGCACATGTGCTGGACACCCCATATGCGGAAATGTCATAAACTAGTTTTACGACCATTCCACAACTCTAAGGGAGTCTTAGGAACAGACTTAGATGGAACTACATTGATGATATGCATTGCAGTTTGCAGTGCATATCCCCAGAACGAACTAGGTAGTGAGCTATAACTAAACATAGATCTCATCATGTCTGGTAGGGTATGATTCTCCTATCTGCAACACTATTTTTCTGTGGTGTTCCAGGCGCTGTGAGCTGGGATAATATCCCATGCTCAACTAAGAATTCCTCGAAATCTCTGTCGAGGTATTCCCCTCCACGATCTGATCGTAGAGCTTTGATTGTCTTACCTAATTGGTTCTCAACCTCAGCACGATACTCTTTGAACTTTTCAAAAGTATCTAATTTGTGATGCATTAGGTAGACATACCCATATCTTGAATAATCGTCAATTAATGTGATGAAGTATTCATAACCACCTCGGGCTCTTACATTCATCGGTCCGCGAATGTCTGAAAGTATTAGCTCAAGTGGTTGACTGGCTCTTATACATTTTCCAGTAAAAGGTCTCTTGGTCATTTTTCCTTCTAAACAGGATTCACAAACTGGTAAAGTCCCGAGCTTTAACTGGTTTAAGGCTCCGTTCTTTATCAATATATTTATCCGGTCAAGGTTGATATGACCAAGTCTAAGATGCCATAGATATGTGTCATCGTGAGAAATCTTTGGCCGTTTAGTTTTAAGTTTCTCAACCTTAAACATTTCAGCATTGAGTAGTGACCTATGTGTTAACGGTCTTAACACATACAAGTTATTTTCTGAGTTTCATGTGCATATAGTTAATCCATTTCTACCAATAATAACCAAATTGCTATTAAGAGAAACTGAATAACCATCATCAAATAGTTTTGCAATAGAAATCAAATTTCCATGACAAAACAGAAACAAACACCATTTTGTTTAAATTCAAATAACTTTTATTTGAAAAATTGAAAACTGATAACTCTCACTGCTTTACTGAAACAACATCTCATGTCCTGACTCTTATAGTAAAGTTACCTTCAGCAAGGTCTTTACGTACATCAAGTAGATATACCTTCAGCCTTCCCAGTGTTATTCTTCTTTTGAAGACTTGACAACATTTGTCTTAACACTGGGCTTACGAGGATCCAGTAGCATGGATTCGTAATGGGTGAGTGTAAGAGTTTAAATCAAAGTCCCAAGGATCATAAATCATGCACAAAAACCGCATATAAACACATCAAAGGAGTAAGGCGGAAACATAACTCACATTGAACGGTTTTGATGAAATGAAGAACATGCGTTTTTAAGCTCCCTCCAAGCTCGGTAATGGCTTCTGGAACTGCAGTGAACGCACGGTGGTGACTGGTTCGGCTTCCTCCATGTTCGGCCATTGATGAGCACCATTGAAGCTCCAAGCTTCAAGCTTTCCAAGCTCAAAGAATCACTTCCCTATCACCTATGTATCACTCAAGGTGTGCTAGCACTTTTATCTTGCAACAAGATTACTTCTTTTCTCCCTTTTGATCGGCAGAAAACCAGAAAAAAAAGGATGAAGAACGGTCCAAGACCGAGAGAGAAGAGGGAAGGTTTTTGGCTCCCTTGTTTTCTTAAAACCGTGAAGACCAAAAGAAAAGTGAGAGAGGGTCACGTGAATGTGGTCTCAAAATTAGGCCAAAAACATGAACAACAAAAACCAATGAGAGTCACGTGAATGGTACAAAAATTTGCCAAAATCGTGAACAATAATTGGTCCAAGAGAGAGAGAATGATTTTTATATACATATATTCTTTATTCCATTTACCAAGTAAATGAATAAAATATATATACACAACAATTAATTCAAAAGTCAAAAGGTACAAGTCCTATCAACTTTCAAACAATCACCTTTCTTTATTCACATCATGTCACTTTAATAAAGTGACAACATGTCATATCACATAACTCAAAGTGACAATTGATTTGACGCATGATGTGACTCGCGTGCCGCGCTCGAATTCGAAATGCGAATGCGCTCGCAATCACTCTCGGGCTCGGGTTCGCTAATTCCAAATTAACGAATTTTCCGTCGCGTCGTAATTAAATGATTACGCCTAGCGAATTCACTATTCACGTCGCTAACGAATTAATTCTAAATTAATTCGTTCGCCCGAATTAAAATCTAATTTTAATTCCGCGTCGAAATCCAATTTTGATTAATATATCGAATATATTAATCTTACCGATTAATTCCAAATTAATCGTTCTCTCTCTTTAACGATATTTTATCCGAGATAAAATATCTCGTAATTAATCCCAGATTAATTTTCTCTCTCATCGAATTAATCCCAGATTAATTCTATCTCTCTCTTCTAATTAATCCCAGATTAATCAAAGTGCGAGTCATACGTCATCGGTGAATCTTCAGGAAGCGACCCATGAGATCTCGGATATGTTGGCAGTAAATTCGATCGTCGGACTGTCCGAACACGTAAGTACCTCGTACTACGTTTATATCGATTTACAAGACAAGGTTGGCTTCTAGCAAAGCGCCATGCCTACCCAATTCTCCAGAAATATTCTTACAGGAATATATAGATCTGTATCAAGCGTAGTTATACCGTAGTATTGTGTATATCGGCCCAGTATCGGATAATCACGTGCTAGGCCTGGGGCTGGATAAGTGTCTGCCCCGTACGAAGCACATGTCGGATGTCTGGTAACTAGTCTCTATAATCGGATATACATGACCTTGTCATAATATCCCGATGGCCGCGCAGCACTTAAGAGCACTAATACCGTATCCTGCGAGACATCATCTCCAATATGACTGAAGTGATACTTCCGTCTTGACATCACACCCAATACTCTACGACTCTGTGATAAACCAGAAGTGTGTGTACTTAGAACCCGTTTAAAGTCCCCTACCACCAAGACCAAAGTTTATCGATTATCGTAAGTATTAGCGATGTAAGTCTCAGGTTAAGACCATACACACCTACCTTGATTTCGGCCTCCCATAGACACATAGTCATAATACCAATGGGATTCCGAGGGGTCTATCCAGAGCGAAGCTGTTTCCCATACCTCGGTGAAACACGACCTCCTATCGCACTTGCATAAGTATCCAATACTTATATATATGAGAACTATGCCGTTGTGCCCTCACAAACGCGCACAAGTGCAATACTAGCCTATTCCGCATTATCGATGTCCAGTCTCGATAATACTACGGCTAGGGATATTTAATAATTAAACCTTCGGGGACTGATACTGTCTCATATCATTCTCAGTCCAGGTACTAATCATAGGGACCTCTCTTCATTTATATATCTATGGTGATCTAATCACAAATGATGAGAGTGCAATTTCCTTGTCACATAGTTAATTTGCTACAACAACACAATGATCTGTGCAAATAGTGACGCTATGGGTCATTTTGTCCAACAATCTCCCACTTGGCACATAGCCAGTCACTCAAGTGTCCCACACCTGAACTATGTACGGTTCGCTCAAATTGCTGAGGAAAGGTTTTCATCAGCGGATTTGCTTAATTATCGTCTGACGCGATTTACACGATCATCACATCGCCACGATGTATGATCCGAACGAATCGGATGATATAGAAGTATATATCTGGATCGTCGATGAGACCTTTAATTCTTTAGCCTGTGCTGACGCCTAGCTCAGCTGCTAACAGAACTATATCTAATCTAATTAGATTTATTATCGATCCAAATGGCTTCTATTGCTGCCTCAGCTGCAGCAATAATCCGCATTTGTTGTTAATTCGGCAACAGTTATCTTGCTCGGAAGATTCCAGCTCACTGTCCCAGTGTTCAAACTTTATAGTACCGCAGTATTTACCGGTTTGGAAACTTGCAACAGTGATCCCAGGGATCACTTCAAGTTCTCCATCTCCATAGTTTAAGACAACATCTTAGTTCTCTTAGATACTAACAGATGTTCTTAATCTTTAATCCAGTGACTATCACTTGGATTGACCCGATTGTGACTCCATATGCTCAAAGCGTATGAGACACCAATATAAGTACATTTTAAATGTACAATTTCTCAGAGAGTGTTACCAACTCCAAATCTAGCCCAGTAGATCTTTATTCCTTGAATAAAGGTTGTTACTCCCCAGAATTCTACGGAGAATTCTTATGAAAGCCAAGCTTTCACCGATTGTTTTATGGGAATTTCATTGTCAGTGCCCTCTCCCACTAACCTCCCTATATACACAAGAATTATTTCGTTTTGAGTCAAATCATAAACTATTATGATTATTTCAAAACGTCAGTTCCAAGAACCTTATGCTTGCTTCAATCAAACATGGATCGAATAATCCGCAAACCTTGTTTGTCGGTTTTACAAAATCGTCAAAATGTTATAAACATTCTCCAAAAGGTTCCTTTTCAGGAAAGCGATTTTGATTTGTAACTGACATATTTCATAAATGAAATATACAGTTATCAACAAGCATCTTCAAAATGGATTTACCATGGCAACAGGTAAAAGGGTTGAACCGTTATTAACACAATGTTGATAACGATACCTTTCCGTCAAAAGCCTAGCTTTGTACGTTGGTATGTTGCTATCCATGTATGTCTTCCTGAAGACGTATAATGTACCAATAGGCACAATGCTTTGTGGTACAACAACTAGTATCCATAATAGTCGTTATACATGGAATCCATTTCGGACTCATGGCACTTTGCCATAACAGGGAGTCGATACCTCGTATCACTTCCTCAAAACGTAGTCGGTGGATATACCTTCATAAGATTGACATCTTAATGAGGTTAGATCAGAAACCCATACCCTAGGTTGTTTTCTAACTCTATCCGATCTACCCAATTTCTTGTGTATTGAAGATTAATGGTACAGATTCATCATAGATGAATTGTTTGTGTTCCATTAAGGACTTCGTGCTTTGAATAGTATTACTCCGATTTTCATCGAGTATCACTATCCTCCCACTGACCACTGCATATCGGTATTCCTCTCAGGAAAACCGCATGGTGAGCAACAATCACATTGTTCTCATGTGGGATTTATAAGTACTATACTTATGGTTTCCCTTAGGATAACCTATATTGGCACTAATCCAATTTGGGTTCTTAGTTTGGTATCATCCAAACTTTATGCCTGGCATACCCAAATTATCAGGAATGAGAAACCTCGTTTCTTTCCTGTTCATATCCTATATGATATCTGTCAAACAGATTTACATGGAACCTTATTCTAAATAAGTTTTGCACTGTTAATACATATCCTGTTGAAGGAAACAGTAGCTCAGAGCGACTCGCGAAAAACCTAATCATGTCCAACAAAACTTGGTTTTTAGTTCTGACACACCGTCAATTGACGTGTCTCGGGAGGAGTCCTCTATGAAAGAATACTGTACTCTTTCATGTACGTATGAAACTTACTGCTTAAGTATTTACCAATACGGTCTTACCGTAGCGGCATAATACTACAGCCGATCTGTTTGTATACTTCGTGTCGAAACTCAAAGTTTTGTATTTGTGTTCTTCAAAAGAAACACATAACCATAACGTGATGCCACATCCGTTAAGGTCACGAAATATTCATGTACACATCTAGCCAAGCTAGATATGGGCCCACTTACTTCACCATGAATAGGGTTTACAGATCGGTGGCCTTTACACTATTACCTAGTAAATAGTATTTTAGGTACTTTACCTAGTAAACTAGATTCGTAGACCTTATTTGAATAGTCAAATCAGTCCTGGTACCCACTCTTCAAAAGTGTGGATATACGAGTCTTGTTTAATTGTGTCCCAGACAACAATGCCACAATAAGTCTATATTGATCAAATCAATATGAGCTTATTTATTTGTCATTTTATATGTTTGAGATTTTATTTATATTCAAAATATAAATTCTGTTATTCACATCTAATGTGTTTATCTCGTTTAAAGTCAGTATCCGACTCATAGCGGATTCTGAACATCAATACACATATTTTATGTACCACACTAAGTATTTAAAATCTAATTTCAATACTAGTTGTGAACATAACTAAGACAAACATTTTTAAAGTTAGAGCCTCGCCCTTTCTTTAATTCCTTCGTGTTCTTCCATATCCAAATGGTAGTCACTTTGGGATATGTCAATTATCCTTTTCAATATTTTAGGGACCTTAGACCAAGCCTTGGGTTTTTAGAATATTGAAAGGAATGTGCACCTTGTGCTACATGCCCAATTGCAAACTTTGACTTTTCTCCACTAGAATAGTCAATTAATTCTCCAAGAATTATTAATTGCAATTTTAATACTTTTAAATCTAAAGATAGATTTATTATAAGTATATAATTAGCATTAAGTTATCATCACATAAATCTTCAAAGATTTATGCTCTACTATTTGCTTAATTTTGGGCGTAACGTATAATAAGTTATTTTATCAAATAAAGTAACCTATTATTTATTCCCAATTTGAAAATTAAATCATTTAAAATATTTTAATCCCAGATTATATTTTAAATATCCTTTTTTTTTTAATTTTATCTTGATTACAATAGTCCAACTATTTAATCAACGATTAGTGGTACTATTTATTATAATGATTATAATAGTCCAACTATATAATCAAATATAATCCAAATTAATTAACCTCAATTACATTGATTACTATAACCCAATTATAAAATCAACTGTAAACTGAAATTAATTAATTCAAATATATTGATTAATATAATCCAATTATATATAATCAACTATAATACAGTCCAACTGTTTATTAAAAACAACATAAAATATTAGTCCAACTAATACTTTTGATTAATATGACGAATAAAATAAAATGAGCGTGTTTAGCGAGTATTCGAACGAATGTTGCAAATTCAATACTTGCCTCCCACTATTTTTCGTCGAGTCTCTAACCCTCTGTGGAGTACTCGGGAAACCGCGTTTCCTAGTGGGCTAGGATCCCGTTAAAGTATCATACAATCCTGACTTTGGTCAATAAAAAAATGTATGATAATTAACAAGGTAGATGTCGAAGATCAATTGGATCCCATCCAACTCCTAGATCCAGTAGGTGGACATCCAAGTCCGAAACATATATCTAATATATGCCTATATATCGAATATATACCCTACTCTTTTCCTCTGAATCAACTAGGCCTTGGCTTTGGCCAAAAACAAACCTAGTGATCCCAGTCAAGCGTGGACCCATTGACAGGGAAGCTTCGTAATCAATGTCTATGGACAAGAAGTGGTCTTGACTTTGGTCAAAAACAAACCACAATTGGACACGACACCGATATATAACAAAGCCTCGTGATTAAAGCACATCTTTGACTGACAAGGGCTTGACTTTGGTCAAAAACAACCCCTGACAATCTCCGATCTTGAGCAAGAATCACTCAATGGAAGGAAATGACGCTTGATATTAACGAGGGTTTTTCGCGTGCAAATTGGCTACAATTTAATTATCTTTGTTAAGGTCTCATCATCATACACCCTTAAGCATGCATTCTAAACACATAATAAAGCGAGTATGGAATAAAATAATAATGATATGCGGATGGATATTTTACATTGATCCTAGATCAAATCTCTCACTTTCTCTCTCCCGCTAGCACTTGTATTACTTCTACCCGTTGCACTACACTTCTAAAGAAACCTCTTTTACATGGAGGGGAGGGAATAGGTGAGAGAGAATACAAAGAAATAGGAGATGATAAGGCTGGACACGAAGGTCCAATTTAATAAATCAAATTTATTACAATTTCCAAAATCGCCCAACCCGACTAATATCCATCCGATATGCATTATTCAATCATCATAACCATGTATTCATACAAGCATGTTATCAATCAATCAATCAAATTAATTAATCTTGATTATTAGTGATCATCCAATGTTCAAACAAAGATTTGATTTTGTTCGAGTCAAACTCGTATTGCAAACACGTACTCAAAGTACAATTTCTACGAATTAAATTAAATTACATAATTAAATCCAATTTAATACGTATTTAATTCTAATTCATTATTTAATTCCAAATTAAATATTACACTTTTATTAACGAACCTTTACGACTTAAATTCCAAATTTAATCGCAACGGGTCTCAAAGCCCGATTAACATCTAATGTTTTATTTAATTAAAGTCCAATGGGCTTTTAATTAATTTCTATAGGCGTGGACTTTTGGTCAACTCGGGTCAAACCGAACAACCAAAATCCAATCCGGGAGTTACCCCATAAGCCTTTAAATTAATTTTGGCCCATTAGGCCCAATTAAATAATTAAGGTCCATTAAATCATAATTGGACCTTTTGGATTCGGTTTTGGGCCTAATTGGATCCAACCAATTTTGCCTAAACCCAACTTTGTTACAACAAAGCCCAAAAGCCTAATTACAACCTAACAAGCCCAATTTCGAAAATCAAGCCCAAATTAATTAACTTATAAAATTCCAAATTTCACAATTAATTAACCTAAGTGTAATACACAATCAATTACCCAATTAACATTTCTAAAATATCAATTAGCCTAATTAATCATGCACTTTAACAACCAAATAGTGTCCCACACAATTCAATTAAAATCAAACCCAATTAACATGCTATCAAGTCTCGGCAATTAGGGGTTTTTCAATTCGATTCGGTTTCAATCCAATTGAGTCCACAATCTTAATTTCCCAAATCAATTCAATTCATCCAATGATTATTAAAACAAAAAATCACAAAGAATTTCATGTTCATAAGATTCGGCCAAGCCACTTTAAAAGGGAAAAAATGTTCTAAATCAAAATTCAATCCAATTGAACTTCAAAACAACATTAACCAATTGTTTTAAGTCATCCAATGATCAAACAAAACAAATTACCAAGACATTAAGGGTTATGCAATTTTCGGCCAAGCCTTCAATTTGGGGAAAATTGAATCCAATCCAATTCATGAAATTGATCACACACAATCTCAATTAAACATGTTAAAGCATACTTAAACATCCAATTCAATTAAAACATGCTCAAACACATTTTACCCAATTTCAAGTTTCATGTTCAACCTAAAGAATTGGGGAAAATTGATCTAATCCAATTTTCTTGAAATTGATCATGCACAACTTCAATTCAACCTCATTCAAGCATACTTCATCAAACAATTCAACCAAATCATGCCTAAATCGAGTTTACCCAAATTAAAGTTTTGACAAAAATAAGCAAATTGGGGAAAATCAATCCAATCAATTTTTTTATCAATTGATTACATACAACTCAAATTCAATCATATATAATCATTCTCAAACAATCAATTAGACAGAATCAAGCTAAAATCAAAAAGCCCCAAATTTGCTCAAGAACCCTAATTCGGTTTTCATGCATCAAAAGCTCTGATACCATTGTAAGAGTTTAATCAAATCAAAGTCCCAAGGATCATAAATCATGCACAAAAACCGCATATAACACATCAAAGGAGTAAGGCGGAAACATAACTCACATTGAACGGTTTTGATGAAATGAAGAACATGCGTTTTTAAGCTCCCTCCAAGCTCGGCAATGGCTTCTGGAACTGCATTGAACGCACGGGTGTGACTGGTTCGGCTTCCTCCATGTTCGGCCATTGATGAGCACCATTGAAGCTCCAAGCTTCAAGCTTTCCAAGCTCAAAGAATCACTTCCCTATCACCTATGTATCACTCAAGGTGTGCTAGCACTTTTATCTTGCAACAAGATTACTTCTTTTCTCCTTTGATCGGCAGAAAACCAGAAAAAAAAGGATGAAGAACGGTCCAAGACCGAGAGAGAAGAGGGAAGTTTTTGGCTCCCTTGTTTTCTTAAAACGTGAAGACCAAAGAAAAGTGAGAGAGGGTCACGTGAATGTGGTCTCAAAATTAGGCCAAAAACATGAACAACAAAAACCAATGAGAGTCACGTGAATGGTACAAAAATTTTCCAAATCGTGAACAATAATTGGTCCAAGAGAGAGAGAATGATTTTTATATACATATATTCTTTATTCCATTTACCAAGTAAATGAATAAAATATATATACACAACAATTAATTCAAAAGTCAAAAGGTACAAGTCCTATCAACTTTCAAACAATCACCTTTCTTTATTCACATCATGTCACTTTAATAAAGTGACAACATGTCATATCACATCACTCAAAGTGACAATTGATTTGACGCATGATGTGACTTGCGTGCCGCGCTCGAATTCGAAATGCGAATGCGCTCGCAATCACTCTCGGGCTCGGGTTCGCTAATTCCAAATTAACGAATTTTCCGTCGCGTCGTAATTAAATGATTACGCCTAGCGAATTCACTATTCACGTCGCTAACGAATTAATTCTAAATTAATTCGTTCGCCCGAATTAAAATCTAATTTTAATCCGCGTCGAAATCCAATTTCGATTAATATATCGAATATATTAATCTTACCGATTAATTCCAAATTAATCGTTCTCTCTCTTTAACGATATTTTATCCGAGATAAAATATCTCCGTAATTAATCCCAGATTAATTTTCTCTCTCATCGAATTAATCCCAGATTAATTCTATCTCTCTCTTCTAATTAATCCCAGATTAATCAAAGTGCGAGTCATACGTCATCGGTGAATCTTCAGGAAGCGACCCATGAGATCTCGGATATGTTGGCAGTAAATTCGATCGTCGGACTGTCCGAACACGTAAGTACCTCGTACTACGTTTATATCGATTTACAAGACAAGGTTGGCTTCTAGCAAAGCGCCATGCCTACCCAATTCTCCAGAAATATTCTTACAGGAATATATAGATCTGTATCAAGCGTAGTATACCGTAGTATTGTGTATATCGGCCCAGTATCGGATAATCACGTGCTAGGCCTGGGGCTGGATAAGTGTCTGCCCCGTACGAAGCACATGTCGGATGTCTGGTAACTAGTCTCTATAATCGGATATACATGACCTTGTCATAATATCCCGATGGCCGCGCAGCACTTAAGAGCACTAATACCGTATCCTGCGTGACATCATCTCCAATATGACTGAAGTGATACTTCCGTCTTGACATCACACCCAATACTCTACGACTCTGTGATAAACCCAGAAGTGGTGTACTTAGAACCCGTTTAAAGTCCCCTACCACCAAGACCAAAGTTTATCGATTATCGTAAGTATTAGCGATGTAAGTCTCAGGTTAAGACCATACACACCTACCTTGATTTCGGCCTCCCATAGACACATAGTCATAATACCAATGGGATTCCGAGGGGTCTATCCAGAGCGAAGCTGTTTCCCATACCATCGGTGAAACACGACCTCCTATCGCACTTGCATAAGTATCCAATACTTATATATATGAGAACTATGCCGTTGTGCCCTCACAAACGCGCACAAGTGCAATACTAGCCTATTCCGCATTATCGATGTCCAGTCTCGATAATACTACGGCTAGGGATATTTAATGATTAAACCTTCGGGGACTGATACTGTCTCATATCATTCTCAGTCCAGGTACTAATCATAGGGACCTCTCTTCATTTATATATCTATGGTGATCTAATCACAAATGATGAGAGTGCAATTTCCTTGTCACATAGTTAATTTGCTACAACAACACAATGATCTGTGCAAATAGTGACGCTATGGGTCATTTTGTCCAACAGTGAGCTCATTAAGCAGTTGGATCAATGTAAAAGTCAACTTGTTCATAACATAATTGCTCTTAAACTACAGGAAACTCTTCGGAAGAGTTTCCATAATCATGGTCACCTGGCTACGCTCGTCAATATGAGCTCCATGGGTTTCAGCAGTGTTGAGATAGGTCATCATCTTCAAGACATGCTCTCGAAATGATGTCCCATCCTTCATCCTAGCAGTCATCGCTGAGACCATGGCCTCAAGGCGTTGACGCTCCGAAGGCTGCCCAAACATGCCCTGCAATGACTCCATCATCTGAGATGCTAGAGCCATCGGTTCACGCTTTGCATCACGAACCTCAGACATCCTTGCTAGCAAGTAGCAGCGGGCTTTCTCAATTGCTGCGACCCATTTCTGGTAGGTATCAGGCATAGCTTGGCCAACATTTCTGTCCGGCTCGGGAAGACTCTCCTCCGTCAGGACAAACTCTAGGTCTTCGCAGACCAGGATAGCGTTCATGTTACTTTTCCACTTAACATAGTTTTTCTCCCGTTAATTTATCTTTTGAGATTTTGGAAATAATTGGAGAAACCATGGCTATTAAATAAAATAAACATGCATTTAACATTCATTCATCACATATTAAAATCATCAAATAATTTTGGCATAAAATTAAACATGATGCATGAACCATGAATAATGAATTAGAAACCTAAAAGAATTACTATGCCACAGAAATCTATCATTCTACAAGTAAGTGCCGCCGTAGGGTAGGTCAAGTACATGCATGATAGATCGAGACAATCTCAGTCAATTTAATATATGCGGGAACAACTCTTTTTCCTATATTAAACAACTACCGTTTCATTCGATCAAGGAATTTTATTAATAGTTAATTATTCCTTTGTGAGTGTATCCCATCATTTCGGGATTCTTGGACTTAACGAGTGAAGTGCCGCCGTAGGGTAGGTCAGTTCACAAGATACATCTAGAATCCCTATCCTCTCGGAACCCAAACCTGATATTGACCCAAAATGGACACCATCCGTAGGGGGACAAAAGCAAAGTCGTCTCGAGGCGTCTTTTGAATCTCACATTTTTGGACTAACAACGGAGATCGCGGGATATACTGTCGTATATCCCTCTCTCACTCACTATTTTTAAAAATAAGGTTTCTATCTATAAAATATCTAATATTTTATTTTAACTAGTGTGGATAAATTTATGGCGGCTAAATCATAATTTTTATTTACACTAGTTTAACATAAGTGACCTAACCAATTTTAACTCTTAAAAATTGTATCACTAATATTTCATTAGTCTCTACTAATAGTTTTACTCAATTAAACTAATTTAATTAGAGAGGTATTAGTGAGCTATTATATTTTAACTCTTAAAATACTAGAACACTAATAAGTTTAAAATTTATGGAATTATAAAAAGGTCAAAATTTTAATTAAACATTTTAATAAATCTTAGTGGCGTTATAAAATCCAATGGTACGTGGAATTGTATCCCGAGTGCAGACCATATTACCGTCCATTCGGATTCGGCTATGGAATTATATTCGGGTTTCCATCCTATATACCAATGAAATTTATTATGCACCAAGGCATCCCTTGGTCTTCAAATCCCGCTTCAAAGTGGTGCTGGCTCCTTTTGCGACTTCGGTGCCCCAAATTACAAAAATTGAAATTTTACATTGAAAAATAAAATTACAACAAATGTAAACAATGGCCTTATGGCCTTACATCCCAAAAACAAAACCAACTACAAAAATAAGAGCCAGAAAAATTTACGACCAATGCAAAATCCATTCATCACATGAAATAACAAAAACATTCATCATATGAATATCATATTGTGCCCACTTATCTAAACATGCATATCATATTTATAACTCATATAAATATATTAAAAACAGAAAATTTAAATGAAAAAGAGAAGGGTTAAAAACACTTTTCAACCTCGCTCTTGATGCCAATTGTAGGAAACGCTTTCCTCGCGCAGCGGAAGCGGCTTAGGAACACGGATCAGACTTGAAAATTTTTTCTTCCCTCCTCATCTTAATCCAGAATTTTTCAGGTATAAACCAGCTCATGAGCCAGTCGTGCACCTGCCTTGGCCCATCTCCATGCGCACTTGTTCTCGGTATTGTATAAACATGCATATCAAAATTTTGCAGCATCAAATCACAAGCGCACACAGTAGCCATATGCATTATCATAATCCAATATTATAAGCCACGCATATGCATATAAATAACACAGGAATAAGCCACGCATCATGCATATAAATTCAGTTTGATGATGATTTGCGCATGATCATTAATATCATCTACAAGTTGAAATTGCTACTTACGTGAGCCACACTTTAATCATAATGATTAAACAAATTCACATGCCACTAACCAATCTCCAAAAACAGTAAATGAACATTGATAATATCGTTAATGGTTGATGATGATCTTGATGAATGTTACTTTACCGTAAGCCTTATGTGTGTGTTTGGATCCACCATTCGGTCTTCTGTATTATGTCTTACAACCAACGGAAACAAGTGTGGGCTTGACTCATACAAAAATTATCCCTAAACTATTTAGAGATTTTGTCACACAATAATATTTTTATTTTTCTTCTTCTTCTTATTTTTCTTTTCTCAACAATGGAGAGAGAATTAGGAAGAAGATGGAGGCTAGGGTTTGCAAGAATGAGAGTATTTCGAAAAGAAAAATCATCTTTTTCTTTTTATAATTAGGTTTAATTTTACAAAATTAAAACAAACCCTAAGCCTTTCCCTCTCTCCCAAATTCGGCCAAGGCACCAAAATAATTAGTTTTGTAACTTCCAATATTAACTTTCCATAAAGCTAATATATGTTACAAAAATAAATATTTAATTAACCTTTTGAAAGTCATTACTTCCAAAATAATATTAAGGATTATTTGTTTCCAAAACAAACAGATCCCTTCCCATTTTCTTTGTGTAATAATCGGCAATAGCCTAAAGCAAATAAAAATAAATCTCATTTATCTTAATTAATTTTGTAACAACAAAATAACTTTCCATAAAGCCAAAAGGTGTTACAAAATTAAAAGGATTAATGCCATAATGTATTTGTAACTTCCAAAATTAAATTAAGAGTTTCCAAAACCCTTTAATTGGAAATTACAACTTTAGCCTTATTAAATTATATCAAATATAATTTTATTTGATTCATTTAATAATTATCATATAATTATTAAAACCATATATTAACTTTTAATATATAGTTCCAAGTGTGACATAATTAATATTATTAATCATATTAATTAATAATATTTATTCTTTTGTGAGTATATAATTGGACTATCTAATTATACTAAATCCGCTATAGTATATTGAGCTAGCACGGGGACCAAATGGACCTACGGTTCCGAGCTCCAATAATCTCGAAATATTAATTAAGATCTTAATTAAATATTCCGAATTATTAACTCCGGGTTATTCCACTAAAAACCCGAAGTTGCACTCTAGTTGCTGCAGATGATATATTAAGCGGAACTAAGTCGGTGTCCATCGATATAGACTTGAGCGCTCAAATCGTTCAAGCACCGAATCAACCCTTAAGAAAGATACTCCTCTACTTCTCGCAAGAAGGAGTGAACTCCATGTCTATGTAAAACGTTCACAGCTACTTAACAAACCATGCCCCCAAAGTACGTAGCTATTGGTCGGGACTGCTACACCAACTTCACCTTTGTAAATCAAAGGACATGGCCTCTCATGCAGGAGTTCGTAGTACACTCAGGATTAAGATCAATCCACATATGACCATCTAGTAGATTGAAATGACTTTCTTAGTTTAACGGATATTATAAGAATGTCATTTCCATTTGGGTCCAGTCCTATATGATCGCATCATACAAGGTGCCTCCATTCTCATGTCTCTACATGGACGATCCGGATCAAGATCGCCATATTAATATAGAATGGACCGCATCTATAGATAAACCATAAACAAAGTACCCGCTTTGTTTGCTCTCTATTAACTATTTAAGATTACTAACTTCAGACTTAAATCCTCTTGTGTATGACACTCATACACTAAGTCTGAAGGCACATAAGTAATCTAGGGTATTTAAGATGATATATAATATGCGAAAATTAAACAAACAATTTGATAAATGAATAATGCATCGTTTTATTTCAAAACACATAAAACCGTTTACATCACATGTAACTCTAGGGCATACATTCCAACACTTTTTTATGGAGATAGATTCGGCCATGGCTTCTAATGAATGGAGAAAACAAAATTTTCAACTTAAAATATCAAGGCCCAACCGAATTTGGGGTAAAAGAAGAGTATTTTGGTCATTTGGTCAATTAATCTAATTAATTAATAATAATAGCCTTTAAGTTAACAAATCCAATTTGTAAACTTTAAGCTTAATAAAATCATGCCACATGTAACCAATAATAATCAAACATATTGCATAACATTTATGTAATATTGAAATAATTTAATTATCTAGATATTTAACATTTAAACACCTAAATAATTAATTAATATGATTATTATTACAAATGTATTTTTATTTACATTAAACAACAAATACATATATTAATGGCTTGTGTGAAAGTCTCATTTAATAAATAATTAATATGTATTAAATCAAATTTCGTATCAAATACAAATACACATTAATTATCGATTGACCGAAATGCCCCTAATGCATGTATTTTCGTTTAACCATTTAAATGATTCGAATTAACTCATTTAATCCGATGAAGTATTATGAATAATCTATATTATTCATAACGTGTTGCCCAAGTGCTCAACGAGTACACTTCATATTGTGGGATTCACTAAGTTTAGGTTTATCGGTCACATAATCCAATTTCGTATCCATAATTCACCCACTCGTAAATTATGACGCCCATGGATAATCTCGCTAAACTATGCAAGTCGAGGTCATTGCATACGTATAATCCCTCCATCACAGGCTATCAATATTATACTGGGGATATAGATAAGAACGTCAAATCCCTAAGGTATAAGATAGTCGACTTTTAAACTTACGATCTCTAAATAACCTTCGAAACTCGCTTCCGAAGTATACCATGGCCATGGATTTACTAGATCGCAAATACGTACATGATACATATGCCTTGTACACAGGACTGATGGATTCTATCTGATATTCATAGGATATCATGAGCATTAGTCCACACCCAACGAAGATGCGGAGGTCTAATCTAAATAGATCGGTGACGTGACTGCCATCAAAGTGTGGAGTCGTGGGTTCCTAGAACATGCCAAGGATCTTCTAACATGAAATGATGTGTGAATAATCAAAATAAGAATGCGAAATTAAACTTACATTGATTGGCTTAATGGATGTAGTTCAAAACTTTTGTATGAATGTTGAGCTCCAAGCTTCCAAATTGTGTTCCAAACTCAAGGGATTAGTTTCCCTAACACCTTGAATGACTCATTGATAGTGCTAGCTTGAAGAAATTTTGAAAAAATTCTCAAGGGAGGAGGAAGAAGGTCACGGCAATGTGGGAGGGAGTGAGAGAGATTTTTTCTTTTTGTGTATTTTGATTTCTAAAATCAAATTATCATTTACCAAATCCAAGTTTTGGTATATGTCATTCCAAATAATAAAATAATGAAGAGTGTTGGATTTTGGTTGAGTGAAAAACAAGCAATCTAATGCTTACACTCAACCTTTACCAAATTCCATCAAGTGTCAAACATATTGATGTAAGTTGGTGGGCCCCACTTTAAATTTCGAATTTAAGTCGAACAATCCAACACGCATCTTCGCTCGGGCCCGGGTTCGTTTAATTCTGAATTATCGAATTTTCCGTTGCGACATTATTATTAAAGTCGCTTACGAATTAATTCCAAAATAAATTCGTTTGTCCGAATTAAAATCCAATTTTAATTCTGCGTTGAAATCTAATTTCAATTAATATATCGAATATATCATTTAATCGATTATTCCCAAATTAATCATTCTTTTGTTTCTATTTGAATTTTATCCCAGATAAATTCTTACCGTAATTAATCCTAGATTAATTTTCTCTCTCTCATAATTAATCCCAGATTAATTTTGTTCGCGTCAAACGTCATCGATGAATCTTTCGGAAGCGACCCATGAGATCCCTGGATATGTTGGCAGTAAATCCGATCGTCGGACTATCTGAACACGTGCTTACCCGGTACCACGTTCTTACCGATTTACAAGACATGGTCGGCTTCTAGCAAAGCACCGTGCCTACCCAATTCTCCAGAAATATTCTTTTAAGGAATACATAATCTATACCAGACGTAGTATACTAAGTATTGTGTATTACGATCCAGTATCGGATGTCACATCCTAGGCCTGGGGCTGGAATTATGTCTGCCCCGGACGAGGCATATATCGGATCACTAGCAACTAGTCTCTTTAATCGGATAATCATGACCTTGTTATATTATCCCGATAGTTGCAACATATTAGAGTACCAGTTATGTATCCCAACGGGATCATCATCTCCATATGACTGAAATGACACTTCTTTCTTGACATCACACCCAATACACTATGATTCTCAATAAACCCAAAAGAGGCGTACAAAGAACCTGTTAAATCCCCGGACGACCAAAACCAAAGCGTATTGATTGTCGCAAGTATTAGCGATGTAAGTCTCAGGTTAAGACCAAATACATCTACCTTGATTCGGATTCCCATAGACACATAGTCATACAACCAATGAGATTCCGAGGGGTCTATCCAGAGCGAAGCTGTTTACGTACCATCGGTAAACAGAACCTCCTATTACACTTGCATGAGTATCCAATACCTAAATATATGAGAACTATGCTGTTACGCTTCAATAACGCGCACAAGTGTAATACTAGCCTATTCCGTATTATCGATGTCCAGTCTCGATAATACTACGACTAGAGATATTTAATGATTAAACCTTTTGTGGATTGATACTGTCTCATATCTTATTAATCCGGAACTAATCATAAGGACTTTTATCATTTATATATTCAAGTAATCTAATTACAAAATGATAAAATAGCAATTTCCTTTGTCACATAGTTAATTTGTACAAAAACCACAATGTCTTTTACAAATAGTGATGCTATGGGTCATAATTGTCCAACCATCTCCCACTTGGCCTATAGCCAATCACTCCAGTATCTAACACCTGAACTATGTACATGTCGCTCAAACCTTTGCTGAGAAATAGCCTTCGTCAGCGGATCTACAATGTTGTCATATGATGCGACCTTCTCAATCTTCACATCACCACAATGTATGATCTCACGAATCAAATGGGAACGTTGAAGTACATGCTTGGATCGTTGATGAGACTGCGGTTTCTTAGCCTGCGCTATAGCCCCGTTATTATCAAAATGCAAAGGAACGGGCTCAGCTGCTAACAGAACTACTCCTAATCCAATTAGGAATTTACGGATCCAAACTACCTCTTTTACTGCCTTAGCTGCAGCGATATATTCTGCTTCTATTGTTGAATCGGCAACAGTCTTTTGCTTGGATGATTTCCAGCTCACTGCTCCATTGTTCAAACAAAATATGTACTCAAATTGCGACTTACATTCGTCTTTATCGGTTTGGAAACTTGCATCGGTAAACCCAGTTACCTCAAGTTCTGCATTTCCATAGATTAAGAAAGCATCCTTAGTTTGTCTACGATACTTAAAGGACAATGAATGTTAGTGCGCTCCCACTAACCTTCTTATATACACAAGGATCATCTTCGTTTTGAATGAAATCATATTCTTTTATGATCTCATCAAAATGTTGGTTCCAAGAACGCGATGCTTGCTTCAATCCATAAATGGATCGATTTAACTTGCAGACTTTGTTTGCATGTTTTGGTACGACAAAACCATCAGGCTGTTGCATATAAACATCCTCCAAAAGGTTTATATTAAGGAAAGCGATTCTGACGTCCATCTGCCATATTTCATAATCGAAATATGCAGAAATAGCAAGTATTATCCGAATAGATTTAATCATGGATACAGGTGAAAAAGTTTCGTCGTAATTGACACCATGTCATTGAAGATACCCTTTCGCTACAAGGCTAGCTTTGTATGTTGCCATCCATGTCGGTCTTTTTCTTGAAGACCCATTTGCAACCAATAGGTTTGATGCCTTCTGGTGCATCAACCAGTGTCCAAACTTGGTTGGTATACATGGAATCCATTTCAGACTTCATGGCTTCTTGCCATAAAAGCGGAGTCGATATCTTGTATCGTTTCCTCATACATAGCCGGCTCATTATCCTCAATAAGATTAATATCTATGTGAGGTGAGATCAGAAACCCATACCTCTGAGGTTATTTTCTGACTCTCTCCGACCTACGTGGTTCTTGTGTATTAGAAGATTGTGGTACAGTCTCATCCCTGATGAACTGTTCGTGTTCCGTTTGTGAGTCTGTGCCTAGAACAATATCACTTCAATTTTCATCGATTTCTACTTTCCTCCCATTTACCACTGAATTTAGGAATTCCTTTTCGAGGAAAACCGCATGTAGAGCAACAAATACCTTGTTCTCTTGTGGGTGATAGAATTAATATCCTTTGGTTTCCCTAGGATAACCTACAAATAGGCACTTATCCGATTTGGGTTCAAGTTTGGTACCATCCAAACGTTTAACGTATGCCCATCATCCCCAAATCTACAGGAATGAGAAACCCGGTTTCTTTCCTGTCCATATTTCATATGGAGTCTGCTGAACAGACTTTGACAGAACCTTATTCAAAATAAGTATTGCACTGTTCAATGCATATCCCTAGAAGGAAATTGGTTGCTCTTTGTGACTCATCATAGACATTACCATGACCAACAAAGTTCGGTTTCTCCGTTCGGACACACCATTTAATTGAGGTGTTCCGGGAGGAGTCCACTGTGAAAGAATACCATATTCTTTCAAGTAATCGAGAAACTCATTGCTCAAGTATTCTCCACCACGGTCCGACCGTAATGTTTTAATACTTTTGCCGGTTTGTTTTTCTACTTCGTGTAGAAACTCTTTGAATTTCTCAAAGGTTTCCGACATGTGTCTCATAAGATACACATAACCATAACGCGATGCATCATCCGTAAAGGTTACGAAGTATTCATATCAACCTCTAGCCTGGCTAGACATGGTCCCACATACGTCACTATAAACGAGGGCTAACAGTTCGGTGGCATGTGCATCTTTACCTCTAAAAGGTGTTTTAGGCATTTTTCCTAATAAACAAGATTCGCAGACGTCATATGAATTTGGATCAAATCCGTCCAAGTATCCACTCTTCGAAAGCGTGGATAGACGAGTCTTGTTAATGTGTCCCAGACGAAAATGCCACATATAAGTTTCATCTTTGTTACTTAATTTAAGCCTTTTGTTTGTCATGTTATATGTTTGAGATTGATTTATATTGAAAATATAAAGACCATTATTAACATCAGCACAACATATCTCAAAATCATTTTTATAAACAAAACAGCTGGTGTTTCTGAATACAAAAGTATACCCACATTGGGTTAAACAAGATACATATATAATGTTTCTAGTCAAACTAGGTACATAATAGCAGTCTTATAAATTAAGTACATGCCCCTATGGCAGTTCCAAAATGTAGGTCCCAATAGCCAAAACGGCAACTCTAGTCCCATTTCCAACTCGGAGGTCGATCTCTTCTGAAGCTAGTCTCCTGCTAATCTACAGATCCTGCACATCAGTACATATATAAGTACCACAACCATAATCAAAAATCCAATTTTTAAAACTAGAAGTAGACATGTTTATTTCAATAACAAACATACATGAAGCCGGAGCTTTGCCCGCCTTCACTTCCTTCATGTGCGCCTTGTACTCACGGTAGTCACGCTTCTAGTGACCCCGTTTGCCACACTGTAGGTAGACTTCTTGGGATTTGTCCTTTGCCTTCCCAGAAGACTTTGATGATTTGGCCTTGCCCTTTCTCTTCTTCTTCTTCTTCACACCTCTAGAAGCCTTCGGCCAAGCCTTGGCATTCTGAGATGTCGAAGAAAGGTGCGCCTCACGCTTCTTGCCCTTTAAAAGCTCTTTTTCTGCCTCTTTCAGCATTGCCATCAACTCTCCAAGAGTATTTTATTGGTTCATCAAATTGTAGTTAATGATGAACTCGCTCCAGCTGTCAGGAATAGACTGTAAGATCAAATCTATGGAAGTCTCAGCCTCGAAGACTATGCCTAGCTATTCGATGTCAGTAATCATCTGTGATACATGGTGCTCAACAGATGTACCCTTTGACATGCGAGAGCGAAAGAGCTTCTTCTGTAATTCATACCTCTACGATATTAGGTTAGATCAGTGAAGGTCCCTCAATTTCAATATCATTTCATAGGGATCCAATCCCTTATTTTGACGACGAAATTGTGGGGTCATTGCAGCAATCATGACGGATTGAGCAGTTGAGTTGTCATCACTGTGAGTCTTCCAAAGCTCAAGCTCAAGCAGCTGCTCAATTTCGGGCTTAGGCCCAAGATGTCTCTCTATCATATAAAGCAATCTCTCAGCCCCTAGGACAATCCTGAGGTTCATATCCCAGTCAGAAAAGTTCGCACCATTAAAGACATTTTCGCCCATGATAATGTCCCTAACATTGACCTTTCCAGCCATCTTAATTGCAATAGTCTAACTATTCAATTAACGATTTTGGATACAGTCCAACTGTTACAAAAAAATAATAAAATATTAGTCCAACTAATATAAATATATAAAATGACGAAAATAATTTGAAAGCGTGTATTTGGAAAGTATTTGAACGAAATTGCAAATTCAATACTGGCCTCCCACTATTTTTCGGCGAGCCTCTAACCCTCCGTTGAGTACTCGGGAAACCTAGTTTCCTAGTGGGCTAGGATCCCGTTAAATAACACACAACCTTCACTTTGGCCAACAAGCTGTATGATATTTAACTAGGTAGATCTCTAAGATCAATTGGATCCCATCCAATTCCTAGATCCGGTAGGTGGACCTCCAAGTCCGAAACATATATACAATATATATGTCAATATATCCAATATATTTCCTAACCTTTTTCCTCTGAACCAACTAAGCCTTGGCTTTGGCTCAACAAGCTTAATGATTTCAATTAAGCGAGACCCATTGACAGTGGGAAAACTTTGTAATCCATATCGATGAACAAAAAGTGACATTGACATGCGATATATAACAAAGCTTTCGTGGTTCAAACACATCCGCGATGGACATTGATCTTGACTTTGGCCAATAAACCAATGCCAATCTTGGATCTTGAGAAAGAACCACTCAATGGAAGGAAAACGCTTAATATTAATTGAGGGTTTTTTCACGTAAATTGGCAACCAATTTATTATCTTTGATTAGGTCTCATCATACACCCTTAAGCATGCATTCTAAAAGCATAATAAGGCGCGAAATAAATAATAATGATATGCGGATGGATATTTAACAAATTGTTCCTATAACAAATCTCTCACTTTCCTCTCATCGGCTAGCATTATTCTAACTTCTACCCAATTACATAATACAATAAAGAAACCTCATTAACATTGAGGGGAATTGGTGAGAAGAGAAATACAAAAAGTCAAGAGATAAAAGGCTGGACACGTAGGTCCAATTTCATAAATTCTAAATTTATTACAACAATTTCCAAAATTGCCCTCACCCTTCTAATATCCATCCGATATACATTATTCATACAATACATCCATATATTCACACAAAGCATGTTATTCAATCAATCTAATCCAATTAATTAATCTTTGAATTAATGACCATCCAATGTTCAAACAACGATTTGATTTGCGCGAATCCAACTCGTTTTGAGAATAAGTACTCAAAGTACGTATTCTTGAATTATATCGAACTACAATTTTAAATCCAATTTAATTTGTATTCAATACTAATTCGAATTTAATTCCAAATTAAATAATTACACTTATTTTAGCGCCTTTTACACTAATTCGAATCTAAATCCTATCTTTATGGGTCTCAAAGGCCCAATTAACATCCAATGTCAATTTAATTAAAGTCCAATGTGCTTTTAATTAATTTTTAAGGCATGGGCTTTGGCCAATATGGATCAAACCCAAATGCCAAGGCCCAATTAAGGAATCACCCTATTTGCCAAAAAATCAATTTAGGCCCATTAGGCCCAATTAAATGTTTAAAGGCCCAATTATTATATTTGAACTTTATGGAATGATTTTAGACCCAATTTGGATCCAATCCAATTGTCCAAAACCAAGCATGGTCCAACCAAGCCCATTAAGCCCAAAGACAACAATATTAGTGTTGGAGATTATCTAGGGTCCCAAGGATCATAAATCAAGCATGAACATGTGTGAATACATTCGAGGAAGTCGCAGAATACTCACATCGATCGGTTGAGCAACGTGGAGGCAACAAAAATTTTAGATTCTGCTCCTCACTGGTTCGGCAGTGAGCTGTGAGTGCTCACTGGTTTGGCCTCTATTTTGGTCCTTCGTCAAGCTCCAAGCTTCGTCGAATGGTTCCCGGCTCATGGGTGGACTTCCCTATCACCTTCGCAAGTCTCTCGGAGTGCTAGCTCTCTAGAAATTTGCCACAAATCTCATCACACTTGCTTCCCCATTCACGGTTTTTACAGATGAAACCAGTGAACATTTGGCCCTCCATGGGCGTGAGGAGAAAGGAGAAAAAAGAGAAGATAGAGTTGAAAAGTGTATTTGATTTCTAAAATAAAAAATAAACATATACCAAACATATAAAATTAATATATGTCACTCAAGCTTTTAAAAGCTTTTCAACAACTCCCATCAAGTCACATCTATCCATCAAGTTGTCAAGTCACATCACTCAAAGTGACAAGTGATTTGACGCTTGATGCGACTAGCGATTTGACGCTTGATTTGACGTGCCGCACTCGAATTCTAAATACGAATGCGCTCGCAAATAATCTCGGGCTCGGGTTCGTTAATTCTAAATTAACGAATTTTCCGTTGCGTCGTAATTAAATGATTACGCCTAGCGAAATCACTATTCACGTCGCTAACGAATTAATTCCAAATTAATTCGTTCGCCCAAATTAAAATTTAATTTTAATTCCGCGTCGAAATCCAATTTCGTTTAATATATCAAATATATTAATTTCTCGATTAATTCCAAATTAATCGTTCTCTCTCTTTAATTGATATTTTATCCCAGATAAAATATCTCTGCAATTAATCTCAAATTAATTTTCTCTCTCATCTAATTAATCACAGATTAATTAAAAGTGCGAGTCATACGTCATCAGTGAATCTTTGGGAAGCGACCCATGAGATCCCCGGACTATCCGAACACGTAAGTACTGTAGGCATTGCATTTTTGCATGTGAAACCCGATGATGAGTCTCAGTTGGAGGCACTACCTTTTAAGTCACGGAAGCCGCGGGAAACGGACGCCGGAAGGGGAAATTCAGGATGAGTATGCTATCAAAGTCGTTTCACGTGTTCACTGTTTCCGTTCGTGCTGCATTCTTAAACGCATTCGAACGTCAGACAGATTGCGGGCGTTCGTGTCGCGTTCGAATTGGCGTTCGAACGGTATCGGTATTTCTGGTTTTGCTGTTAGCCTCATGACCCGAGCCCATTTAGCCCACATGCACCCTAGCCTAGCCCAAGCCCACTTAAAACACACCCAAATTAAATTAAATATTAAGTTAAATATTAATTAGATAATGTAATTAAATAAAACAATTAATTAAGTCATATACCAAATTAAATAAAACAAATAAAATCTAAATAATCACCTACCAAAATAATAAAAATACTTACACAAATTAAAGAATTGCATGCCTAATAAAGATAAATCAAATATATTATATACCAAACTTAACAAATATCATGCCTAATTAAAATCAATCATAACAAATTAAATATTTTTTATTCCAAATCTAGCCAAGATTTGTCCCCCTTCAATCTAATCCTTTCCTTGTTGAATACCAAATCAAATCCTCCTTTTAATGCCAAAATCCTATTCCTTGTGAGACAAGGTGAAGCCCTAGCCAGTCTCTATAAAAACAACCACCACCCAAAGCCTCTTTCTCTCTCTAGTCCACGTTTTTCACAAGCAAAAGAAGCCAAAATTCTGTCCACTCTCCATTCTCTCAAATTCACACATACTACAAAGAAATAACACAAAAATCCTCTTCATCTCCTTCCCCTAATCACCGAAAATCATACTTCCATACAGTAGCCCGAAATCACCTTAAAACAGCAGCAAAATACCCCAAAACAGCCCCTAAATCACCTAAACCAGTAACTAAAAACTGTACTTTTAATCCTTAAAATAGTAACTAAAAAACTGCACTTAAAGCCTTCAAAAAACACCCAAAACAATCCATTAAAACACCAAAACAGTGACTTGAACAGCAAGCAGAAATACAGAGGAAACAGTAGCAAAGCGGAGGACAAACAATAGCAAAATGGAGGCCAAACAGCAAGCAAAACAGCAAAACAATGAGCCGAGATGCTAAACCAGTGAACCGGAGAAGTAGCGGTGTGATATCCCTTCCGACGGCCGTGAAACGCGAGTTCGAAAGTCGACATAAAAGGTTAGACCTGAGGGTATTTTCCACATTCATTTTCTATTATTTGAATTATTTATTGAATGTTGCTTGCATGATTGTTGTATTGAAATGCATGTTGTGGCCCTTGAGTAGATAAATATGCATGGATTATGAGATATGATATGTTGTGGCTTTGGAATAAAACGAAAGATGTGTCAACTCTCGCGGTATATTAGATGGAAACCCGGACATAAATTTCATAGCCGATTCCGAATGGACGGTAGTATGATCTGTACTCGGGATACAACTCCACGTACCGCTTGAGTAAATGACGCCTTCTTTTGTTTTATATTGCTTTGATTTATTTATTTTTCGTCATTGGAGTTCTGCATGTTACTTTTGTATGCGTGATTCAATCGAGCGCATGGGCTTAGTAAGTGCGATGAAAGGTCCCCTACTTGGAGGGGTTAAAATCCTTTACCACGATGTTTTACCGCGCCGGTTGATATGTGTTCGGTTGAATGCAAGATACGTTCAATCGGGCATACTAAGTTTGATATTATTGTTTTTAATTCTTTGTATGCATGATTCAATCGAGCGCATGGGCTTAGTAAGTGCGATGAAAGGTCCCCTATTTGGAGGGGTTAAAATCCTTTACCACGATGCTTTGCTGCATCGGTTGATGTGTGTTCGGTTGAATGCAAGATACGTTCAATCGGGCATACTAAGTTTGATATTATTGTTTTTAATTCTTTGTATGCATGATTCAATCGAGCGCATGGGCTTAGTAAGTGCGATGAAAGGTCCCATATTTGGAGGGGTTAAAATCCTTTACCACGATATTTTGCTGCGCCGGTTGATGTGTGTTCGGTTGAATGCAAGATAAGTTCAATCGGGCATACTAATTTTGATATTATTGTTTTTCAATTCTTTGTATGCATGATTCAATTGAGCGCATGGGCTTAGTAAGTGCGATGAAAGGTCCCATATTTGGAGGGGTTAAAACTCTTTATCACGATGCTTTGCCGCGCCGATTGGTGTATACTCGATTGGATGCGAGATGAGTTCAATCGGATACGTGAGGTCCCACATTGTGGATTTGTTTGTCTATGAATGTGTTGCATGCATCAGGTCTGGTTCCGTTCGAACGCGTTCTCGAACGCCACACGAACGTGAACCTTCCATTTACCGTTCAAACGCGTTCTCAAATGCTACGCGAACGCGCACGCATTTCTTAGTGTTTCATGCATCAGGTCTGGCTCCGTTCGAATGCGTTCTCGAACGCTATACGAATGCGAACCTTCTGTTTACCGTTCGAATTCGTTCTCGAACGCTACACGAACGCGCACCCACTGAACTGAGTCATTTTCATCAGATTTCATACATAATTGTTCCTAGTAGCTATCCCATCGTATGATGAATCTGATTGCTTCTCTGTGTTACGCAAGATTGTGTAGGTATCATTCATCTGTATTCCTCACATGTATGAGTACAATGTGTTTAACGTATTACAATTCATATATCCATGTCATGATAGCATTTGAGTATTATTTCTCATGGTATATCGGATGGAAACCCAGATATAAATTCCGTAGCCGATTCCGAATGGACGGTAGTACGGTCTGTACTTGGGATACAATTCCACGTACCACTTGGAAAAGTGCTCACATATGTGCTTGTGCGGTTAATGTGTGTGCTTGTGTTTTTTTGAATACAATATGCCAATGAAGTCGTATGTTCGTTGCTACTTTGATGTATTTTCAAGCATGCAATCTTAGATGTGAAATATATGTAAATTCATGTGTAATTTTTATTTTTGTGTATATGGATTTAGAAGCACGATACTTTTGGAAATAAGTGTTACTTAAGCTCGATTAAATTATTACACAAATCCTTTCATTACAAGTGACATAAGTAAGAGACCATTCCGAACCCAACGGTTTGAGGTCTTCCCTTGCGAGGGGTGAGTGCGGCCTTAAATCTCATTTTTCCGGTTCACACCGGGTGGTGACTCCATTATTCTCCGGTTTAGTCCCCCATGGCTACTCTGTACTCCCAAGCGGGCCGCGAGCCCGGGACGGAAATGCGTCGTCCAGTTTTTGTGTCCCACAGTCTGGCGACTCCACTGGGGATAGAGAATCGGCCCCGAAATATTGTCTTTTGTAATGTTTGGATTTATGTTTTAATTGACCGTGTCTATAGTGGATGAAATAGGGGTTTAATCAAAGGCATTTTGAGGCTAGGTAATGGTTTGGTGTCTTCCTTCATTCAGTACCTTTCTATAAGGAAAAGCTGTGAAGGCACCTATATAGCCATCTACTCGTAGCCTATTGTGATGGACTAATTTGGAGGACTCGTTGTTTATTCCTGACACCAACTGATAAGAGCCTAAGAGGCTTGGGTATTTAAGTAAGCCTCGCTCCACCTTCCCTCTGGGGAATCTACAACGGGAAATCCATTTAATAGTCAGTCACACACCATAGCTCATTGGCACGTACCTTAGTGTATAAAAAAGAATGCGCTCACTTGGTTGCTCGAACCCTTGATTGGGGAGACCTAGTTGTGGTCCATCCTTCGCCGATGAGAGCCTTTGCCTACACTCCTACGAACCCACCCAAAGACCGGGATTGTATGGTTAAAGTAACAATTATTTCCTTGAGTATGAGCTTATGGACCATCCTCATTTGGATGCAGTTGGACCATTGTCAGAAATGCGGACTTGCTGGGCTATTTAAACTGGGGCGAGTTCGTACCTTATGACCATTGGACCCAAAGCTTCTGAAATGTTGATGGGCCATTCTATAGAAATTATTGTTCTGTGTTTGCATTATCTTTCCTTTATGTTTGTGTTTGGGAACATCGTCGTTTGGATCCATTTGGACCATTTGTCATGGGATATGGGCTTGTCGGGCCATTTAAACTGGGACAAGAACATATTTTATGATGATCGGGCCAAATGATTCTAAGTGTTGGTGGGCCACTTTGTGCTTGTGTTCGGAACATTACCATTTGGGTTTAGTTGAGCTCCTTGCCATGAGATATTAACTTGTTGGGCCATTTAAACTGGGACGAGTTCACTCATATGACAGTTAGCCCAAAAGTTTCTAAAATGATAACGGGCCGATTTGTTTGAGAATTTTAGTTGATGTACTATGTTATATATGTTACATGCATCTCATGCACCTCATGCATACATATATCATGTTAACACCCTCTATGTCTCAAAAAGACATCATAGATACCGTTTGGGTTAGAGAAGGAACAAGGCTCATTAAAAGAACAGTAACAGTCATGAGTGAATATGATAATGAGGTATCCCGAATGGATCAGTTAGAGAACAGTCTCGCCAAGGTCACTGAACAGTTGTAAGCTTTGACTACTGTTATGGCTGGTATAGCTGGGTCTCGTGCCTGGGTTAATTCCGGGGATGTGAGGCAAGAGGAACCTCCGAACAGATTGGGGGATGATATCCCCACTTTTGATCATGATATGGCAGAGTATGCAGCAGGAAGAGTATCTGGGTCTCAGGTAGATTTACAGAAACTTCAGGATCAAGTTGAGTCAGTTACCTGCAAGATGAGGGGTAAGAATGAGGACTTGCTGGATTATGACACACTGAATTTCGAGGAACAGTTACCGGCACAGTTCAAGATGCCTGATATGGCTAAGTTTAACGGGAATGGGTATCCAAGGGTGCATCTCCGGCAGTTTGTATCAGTCATGAGTTCAGTTGGCTTATCTCAGCGCCAAGTGCATAAAATGTTTGGAATGTCGCTCGAGGGAGCTCCCGTGGTGTGGTACCACAGTTTGGAGAAGAAAGTGAAGGAAGATTGGAGGGAGACGGCTGATGCCTTCCTGAAGCAGTATGTCACTGACCTAGAGATCGATCTGTCACTCCGTGATCTAGAGATTGTTAAGCAGAAATCGGAGGAGAGTTTTAAGGAGTACGTGGACCGGTGGAAGGGTCAGTTGTTGAAGATGCAGACTAGGCCTTCGGAGAATGATCAGATTAAGATGATTATCAAGGGCACCAAGCCCTCCATTTACAGCAAGTTGAGGAGGATGACCTCCATGATTGCAGACTTTTGGTAGTTGAGGGAAACTGTCATGGATATTGAGGAAGAAGAGGCCGAGAATAGAAAATTCTATGGTCTGAACAGGAGGCCCATTGGGGGGACATTGGGAACAAAGCCCGTTTCTGCTGAGATTGCCGCTATCCGGAACTGGAGATTTTCCAACTTGGGAAGACCCCTGTCAAAGGTGCTAGAGAAACTGAAGAGGCAAGGGCTCTTAAAACCCTTGGAAGCCAAACCATTACCCAATCCCCTACCATCACATTATAACCTAAGTCTTTACTGTCACTTTCACCAATAAAAGGGCCATGATACTGACAATTGTGCCCGACTCCGCCATGAAATCCAAGACCTGATAGACTCCAAGAAAATACCTGACCCAGAAACAGAACAGCCTGACACACACCGAAACCCCTTACCCAATTACCGTGCCGTACCACCACCAGCCTATATGATCAATTCTGGCCTCCCAGAAGACATTGTCCTAAAATCCTTTCACCCTCAAGCCTTTTGCCTGGGAATCTGGGATAGTACTAGTGAAGATGAGACTGAGCAGGGGAAAAACTTTTGGCTTGATTTCTCTAGCAGTGACGAGGAAGAAGTAAGGGGAATGACGCGCAGTGGTCGTTTTTACAATGATATGGCAGATAAGGGTAAAGAGGTTTTGACAGATGGTAGAGAAGTGGTCGAGACTGCAGAAAATGCTGAGGGGGATTTAGTGCTGAGGCAATTGAGGAAGACTAGAGCACAAGTGAGTATCTGGGAACTGTTATGTGCATCTCGGGAGCATAGGCAAGCCATGGTTGAGGCTTTGAGCAAGATTGTGGTACCGGAAGACGCCAACCCCGCAATGTTTGTTGGGTCGGTTCGGAAGGAAGCTTTACAGATATCTTTTTCTGAGGATGAACTCCCAGCAGAGGGGAGGAAGCATAACAGGCCTCTATTTATTAGGGCCGAGGTGAGGGGCAAGAGAACTTCGTGTGTAATGGTGGATGACGGTTCGTCCATCAATGTGTGCCCGCTGAAAATTCTGGCAAGATTGGGTATGAAAGCAACAGACTTGGACCCCTCCAGTATGACTATTAAGGCTTATGATGACAGTAAAAGGGGAGTTGAGGGTACCTTTGTGGCTATGGTCAAGGTATGACCGATTGAAGATGAGGTTGAGTTCACAGTACTGGACATCCCGGCTACTTTCGCCTTATTATTGGGAAGGCCTTGGTTTCACAAACTTGGGGGCGTGCCTTCCACTTTACATCAGATGATCAAGTTCCCGTATGAGGGAGAAGTTGTTACCAACCGGGCTGAGTTAGATAATGCCGTGGCTGCCTTGGAGATACAACCTTTCACGAGGTTTCAGGTGTCAGCTACTTTTGAGGAGTGGGTGGATCCTAGGGTGGCTAGGATTATGGAGAAAATGAAGTTTGAGCCGAGTAAAGGTTCAAAATTACCAGATTTCAGAGGATAGAATACTCGGAAGGGTTTGGGGTACAAGTCTGATGAAGAAAAGACAAAGGTCAAGAAAAAGGGCCCGAGACTGATGGAATGTTTTGTGAAAGCTTCAGGATATCAAGGGGAGCCTGAACATGTGGAAGTTAATGGAATTGTGGTACCTGGGTTTGAGATCTTCCAGGATATGTTGGGTAAGGAGCTGATAGATGAAGAAATTGTGAAGAAATAAGAAGAGAATTGGGAGGAGGAACTAATGAAGTTGGAGAGCCTGACTCTGGGAGAGGATGAAAAGTCTGAGGAAGACCTGGTTGCAGAGGAGGAAGTGACTATAGATGATGAAGACATTTACCTTCCTGATTTGTTTGAATGTACTTCCGCATTATCCAATAATAAAGACATTTCTTTTGCTTACTTGCCTGAGTCATTTCCATTTACTCTGCACGAATCAAGGATATTTGATATCAGTTCGGCCAGAACTACTGCATTTAACTTGGGTACACTTGAGAACCCCAAAGAAATTCTGATTGCAAGTGAAGTTACCTCTGAAGAGAGGGAGAAACTAGAAGAAGTGTTGGTCAGATATGCCAAAGTGTTTGCTTGGTCCTATGAGGACATGCCTGGGGTAGACAGAAACATTGCCCAACACACAATACTAACTTATCCGAATATGAGGCCAGTAAAATAGAAACTCCGAAGGATGAGACCAGAATGCGCTGAGAAATTCAGAGAGGAATTTAAGAAACATATAGATGTGGGGTTCCTAGAAGTAGTAAAGTATCCTGAGTGGTTGGCTAATATAGTACCGGTGCCAAAGAAAATGGGAAGGTCAGAATGTGTGTAGACTACAGAGATCTCAACAAGGCTTGTCCGAAAGATGATTTTCCTCTGCCGCATATAGTAAGTTTCAGCACTAACCGAGAGAAGAGAATCAGATGGCAGATGCATTGGCTACACTTGCAGCAACTTGGGAAAATCCAGAAAAGTTAGTGATGAGACCGTTGATACTGACAACAGCGAGCAGACCTGTTTATGAGATAGAAAGAATTATGGGAGTTGAGGTCAACGATGGTAAACCTTGGTATTATGACATTCAGAGGTATCTGGAACATGGTGAACTCCCGGAAGGGGCATGCAGAAAAGACAGAATAGCCATTCAGAAGTTAGCTTCCCAGTATGTGATTTTGAAAGGGGAACTGTACAAGAGGCAAGCAAACGATATTCAGTTGAAGTGTTTGAGAAAGGAAGAAGCTCAGCATGTAATGGAAGAAATACATGCCGGGGTATATGGTCCGCACATGAACGGGTTGAATCTGTCCCGAAAGATAGTGAGACAAGGTTTTTATTGGTCAACCATGGAAACAGACTGCGCGAAGATGGTAAAGCACTGTCATGACTGTCAAGCACACGGTAATTTGAATTACTTACCACACACATAATTGCACGGGTTGTCAGAGCCGTGGCCTTTCTCAGCATGGGGAATTGATATGATTGGGGAAATTCAACCAAATGCATCGAATGGGCATCGCTTCATAGTAGTGGCCGTAGATTACTTCTCGAAGTGGGTGGAAGCCGAATCATTCCGTAATGTTACAGCAAAACAGATGGCAAAGTTTATAGCTCGGAACCTCATTTGTCGGTATGGTATGCCGCATCATGTAGTGACAGACAACGGAGTTCAGTTTCAAGGAGAGACGAAGGCGATGTTACAGAGGTATGGGATAGGCCACCACAAGTCATCACCGTACAGGCCGCAGGCAAATGGGGCAGTTGAGGCAGCCAACAAGACTATAAAGACGATTTTAGCCAAGATGACAGAAAATTACAGAGATTGGGCCGAGAAATTACCGTATGCTTTGTGGGGGTACAGAACATCAGTAAGAACGGCAACATGGGCCATGCCTTACTCTTTGGTCTATGGAATGGAAGCAGTGTTACCAGTGGAAATGGAAATACAGTCTATGAGGGTCTTAGCAGAAGCAGAATTACCGGAACCAGAATGGGCCGCACAGAGGTTTGATCAGTTAGCATTGTTGGATGAGAGGAGGACGAAGTCTTTGTATCACATGTAGTTGTATCAGAAAAGACTAGCCCGGGCATTCAACAAGAAAGTATGTCCCACCAAGATCCGAAAGGGTGATTTGGTACTTAAGCAGTCGAGGCCGTCGACGACAGATCTGAGAGGAAAATTCAGACCTAACTGGGAAGGACCTTACATAGTGCAGAAGGTAATGGGAAATGGGGCAGTGAGGTTATCAGACTTGGAAGGAAACGAGTTCACCGAGCCGATCAACGTGAACAGATTGAAGCATTACTTTGCCTGAGGAAAAAGGACCGAGCGGTCACCAAGGGAATTGGCAGAAGACCTAACCCAGCGGAGTAGGAAAATCATTCATACATACACGTAACATTGCATTCTTTCCGTGTTTGTTTTTGTTTTGTGTTCGTAGGTTCGAAGAAAAGAGAAAGCGGCAGAAATGAGCCAAACAGCGCCAACGCGGTTTCAGTTTTGGGGATGAGTCCCAAGGGGCGAGGCCCACATCAGTATCAGTCTGGGGGCGAGGCCCACATCAGCAACAGTTTGGGTCGAGGTGCCCACTACATCATCGGTTTGAGGGCGAGGTCCCTATTGTCAGCGGTGTTAGGTCGAGGTGCCCCCATTGTCGGTTGTAGTTCCGGGATGCGTCCCAGGGTCGAGGTGCCCACTACATCATTGGTTTGAGGGTGAGGTCCCTATTGTCAGCGGTGTTGGGTCGAGGTGCCCCTGTTGTCGGTTGTAGTTTTGGGATGCGTCCCAGGGTCGAGGTGCACACTACATCATCAGTTTGAGGGCAAGGTCCCTATTGTCAGCAGTGTTGGGTCGAGGTGCCCCCGTTGTCAGGTGCAGTTAGTGGGATGCGTCCCCGGATCGAGGTCCACCGCAGCACCAACTCAGCTCGAGACAGCAGACCAGCCAGGTAAGTGAAAATGCATTGCATAACTTTGATAGGATTGTTCAAAGTCACACACTGCACAAGTCCCATCAAAGTGGAGGCGACTGTAGGCATTGCATTTTTGCATGTGAAACCCGATGATGAGTCTCAGTTGGAGGCACTACCTTTTAAGTCACGGAAGCCGCGGGAAACGGACGCCGGAAGGGGAAATTCAGGATGAGTATGCTATCAAAGTCATTTCACGTGTTTACTGTTTCCGTTCGTGCTGCGTTCTTAGACGCGTTCGAACGTCAGACAGATTGCGGGCGTTCGTGTCGCGTTCGAATTGGCGTTCGAACGGTATCGGTATTTCTAGTTTTATTGTTAGCCTCATTACCTGAGCCCATTTAGCCCACATGCACCCTAGCCTAGCCCAAGCCCACTTAAACACACCCAAATTAAATTAAATATTAAGTTAAATATTAATTAGATAATGTAATTAAATAAAACAATTAATTAAGTCATATACCAAATTAAATAAAACAAATAAAATCTAAATAATCACCTACCAAAATAATAAAAATACTTACACAAATTAAAGAATTGCATGCCTAATAAAGATAAATCAAATATATTATATACCAAACTTAACAAATATCATGCCTAATTAAAATCAATCATAACAAATTAAATATTTTTTATTCCTAATCTAGCCAAGATTTGTCCCCCCTCAATCTAATCTTTTCCTTGTTGAATACCAAATTAAATCCTCATTTTAATTCCAAAATCCTATTCCTTGTGAGACAATGTGAAGCCCTAGCCATTCTCTATATAAACAACCACCACCCAAAGCCTCTTCCTCTCTCTAGTCCACGTTTTTCACAAGCAAAAGAAGCCAAAATTATGTCCACTCTCCATTCTCTCAAATTCACAAATACTACAAATAAATAACACAAAAATCCTCTTCATATCCTTCCCCTAATCACCGAAAATCATACTTCCATACAGTAGCCCGAAATCACCTTTAAATAGCAGCAAAATACCCCAAAACAGCCCATAAATCACCTAAACCAGTAACTAAAAACTGTACTTTTAATCCTTAAAATAGTTTCTAAAAAACTGCACTTAAAGCCTTCAAAAAACACCCAAAACAGTCCATTAAAACACCAAAACAGTGACCTGAACAGCAAGCAAAAATACAGAGGAAATAGTAGCAAAGCGGAGGACAAACAACAGCAAAACAGAGGCCAAACAGCAAGCAAAATAGCAAAACAGTGAGCCGAGATGCTAAACCAGTGAACCGGAGAAGTAGTGGTGTGATAGCCCTTCCGACGGCCGTGAAACGCGAGTTCGAAAGTCGACATAAAAGGTTAGACCTGAGGGTATTTTCCAAATTCATTTTCTGTTATTTGTATTATTTATTGAATGTTGCTTGCATGATTGTTGTGTTGAAATGCATGTTGTGGCCCTTGCGTAGATAAATATGCATGGATTATGAGATATGGTATGTTGTGGCTTTGGAATAAAATGAAAGATGTGTCAACTCTCGCGGTATATCGGATGGAAACCCGGACATAAATTTCATAGCCGATTCCGAATGGACGGTAGTATGATCTGTACTCGGGATACAACTCCACGTACCGCTTGAGTAAATGACGCATTCTTTTGTTTTATATTGCTTTGATTTATTTATTTTTCGACATTGGAGTTCTGCATGTTACTTTTGTATGCGTGATTCAATCGAGCGCATGGGCTTAGTAAGTGCGATGAAAGGTCCCCTACTTGGAGGGGTTAAAATCCTTTACCACGATGTTTTGCCACGCCGGTTGATGTGTGTTCGGTTGAATGCAAGATACATTCAATCGGGCATACTAAGTTTGATATTATTGTTTTTAATTCTTTGTATGCATGATTCAATCGAGCGCATGGGCTTAGTAAGTGCGATGAAGGTCCCCTATTTGGAGGGGTTAAAATCCTTTACCACGATGCTTTGCCACACCGGTTGATGTGTGTTCGGTTGAATGCAAGATACGTTCAATCGGGCATACTAAGTTTGATATTATTGTTTTTAATTCTTTGTATGCATGATTCAATCGAGCGCATGGGCTTAGTAAGTGCGATGAAAGGTCCCCTATTTGGAGGGGTTAAAATCCTTTACCACGATGTTTTGCCGCGCCGGCTGATGTGTGTTCGGTTGAATGCAAGATAAGTTCAATCGGGCATACTAAGTTTGATATTATTATTTTTCAATTCTTTGTATGCATGATTCAATTTAGCGTAGGGGCTTAGTAAGTGCGATGAAAGGTCCCCTATTTGGAGGGGTTAAAACCCTTTATCACGATGCTTTGTCGCGCCGATTGGTGTATACTCGATTGGATGCGAGATGAGTTCAATCGGATATGTGAGGTCCCACATTGTGGATTTTTTTGTCTATTAATGTGTTGCATGCATCAGGTCTGGTTTCGTTCGAACGCGTTCTCGAACGCCACACGAACGTGAACCTTCTATTTACCGTTCGAACGCATTCTCAAACGCTACGCGAACGCGCATGCATTTTCTTAGTTTCATCATGCATCAGGTCTGGTTCCGTTCGAACGCGTTCTCGAACGCCACACGAACGTGAACCTTCTGTTTACCGTTCATACGCGTTCTCAAACGCTACGCGAACGCGCACGCATTTCTTAGTGTTTCATGCATCAGGTCTGGCTCCGTTCGAACACGTTCTCGAACGCTATACGATCGCGAACCTTCTGTTTACCGTTCGAACGCGTTCTCGAACGCTACACGAACGCTCACCCACTGAACTGAGTCATTTTCATCAGATTTCATACATAATTGTTCCTAGTAGCTATCCCTTCGTATGATGAATCTGGTTGCTTCTCTGTGTTACGCAAGATTGTGTAGGTATCATTCATCTGTATTCCTCACATATATGAGTACAATGTGTTTAACGTATTACAATTCATATATCCATGTCATGATAGCATTTGAGTATTATTTCTCGTGGTATATCGGATGGAAACCCAGACATAAATTCCGTATCTGATTCCGAATGGACGGTAGTACGGTCTGTACTTGGGATACAATTCCACGTACCAATTGGAAAAGTGCTCACATGTGTGCTTGTGCGGTTAATGTGTGGGCTTGTATTTTTTTTTAATACAATATGCCAATGAAGTCGTATGTTCGTTGCTACTTTGATGTATTTTCAAGCATGCAATCTTAGATGTGAAATATATGTAAATTCAGGTGTAAGTTTTATTTTTGTGTATATGGATTTAGAAGCACGATACTCTTGGAAATAAGTGTTACTTAAGCTCGATTAAATTATTACACAAATCCTTTCATTACAAGTGACATAAGTAATGGACCATTCCGAACCCAACGGTTTGAGGTCTTCCCTTGCGAGGGGTGAATGCGGCCTTAAATCTCATTTTCCCGGTTCACACAGGGTGGCGACTCCATTATTCTCCGGTTTAGTCCCCCGTGGCTACTCCGTACTCCCAACCGGGCCACGAGCCCGAGACAGCATGCGTCGTCCAGTTTCTGTGTCCCACAAGTACCTCGTACTACGTTTATACCAATTTACAAGACAAGGTTGGCTTCTAGCAAAGCGCCATGCCTACCCAATTCTCCGGAAATATCCTTACAGGAATAAATGATCTATATCAAGCGTAGTATATGTAGTATTGCGTATTTCTATCCAGTATCAGATGATCACATGCGAGGCCTGGGGCTGGTACAATGTCTGCCTCGTACGAAGCATATATCGGATAACGAGCAACTAGTCTCTTTAATATCAGATAATCATGACCAAGTCATATTATCCCGACAGTTGCAACCTTATATAGAGAACCAGTTCTGTATCCCTGCGCGATCATCATCTGCATATGACTGGAGTGACACTTCCGTCTTGACATCACACCCAACACACTACGATTCTCAATATACCCAGTATTGGCATACACAGAACCGGTTAAAGGCCTGGAAGACCGCAACCAAAGTATATTGATTGTCGTAAGTATTAGCGATGCAAGTCTCAGGTTAAGACCAAATACACCTACCCTGATTTCGGACTTCCATAGACATATAGTCATACTACCAATGGAATTCCGAGGGGGTCTTATCCAAAGCGAAGCTGTTTCCCATACCATCGGTGAAACACAACCTCCTATTACACTTGCATGAGTATCCTATACCCAAATATATGAGAACTATGTCGTTGTGCCCTCAAAACGCGCACAAGTGTAATACTAGTCTTTTACGCATTCATCGATGTCCAATCTCGATAATGCTCTGACTAGGGATGTTTAATGATTTATCCTTCGTGGATTGATACTATCTCATGTCATTCTCAATCTAGGAACAAATCACAGGGACCTCTCACCATTTATATATCTAGGTGATCTAATAAAAAATGATAAGAGTGCAATCTCCTTTGTCACATAGTTAATTTGTACAACAACACCGTGATCTGTATAAATAGTGACGCTATGGGTCATAATTGTCCAACAATTAGCCCAATTCAAAATTAAAGACCAATTTTAATTAATACAAAATTCCAAATTTCACATTAATTTTAATTAAAGTGTAATAGCCATAATTAATTAGTTAAACCAATATTTCCAAAACACCAATTAAACGAATTAATCATGCTTTAACATATTCAATTCATGTCCAACACAATTGAAGAAAAATCAATCAATTTCATGCTTCTTAACTCACTGCAATATGGCATAATTTATATCCAATTTTGATTTCAATCTAATTAAATCAACAATCAATATACTTATTATGCATTAAACACATCCAATGGTTTAAAATCAAAAAATCACCATGATAAAATTAGGCTCAAGTTTCGGCCAAGCATAGGAATTTAGGGAAAATTAATCTAATCAATGTTTTCTCAAATTTTAAAATGCATAAATCTAATTTATCATCATCCAAGCTCATCCAAACAATTAATTTGAAGAAATCATGCTTAAAACATAAAAACCATAAATTAAAGTATATAAACCATAAAGTCATTTCATGCTTAGAAAAGGCTCTTGATACCATTGTTGGGTCCCTAGAACATGCCAATGATCTTTTTGTTGGTGTTTGCTAAGGTCTCAAGATCATTAAACAAGCATGAAATAAGTGCGAATACAAATCAACGAAGTTGTAGAATACTCACATCGATCGGTTGAGCGACGCTCGAGGCAACAAAATCAACTTTCTGTCTCTATAGACTGCTCGGCAGTGGCAGTGAAATAGCTCACTATTTTCGGCCATTGATGTCATCTTCCAAGCTCCAAGCTTCGTCAAACGATTCCCGGCTCATGGGTGGACTTCCCTATCACCTTCGTATGACTTCGTAGTGTGCTAGCACTCCCGATTTTGCCATAAAATCGCGGCATTTTGCTTCCATTTTCTTCTTGGCTCTCGGCAGTGGCTCCCAAAACCAGTGAAGAAATTGCCCCTCCATGGGCGTGAGAGAGAAGTGGAGAAGAGAAGAGAGAGATGTGTGTTAGCTGGTATTTGATTTCCAAAATCAAAATATATAGCAAATATTAAAATAATAATATATATCAATCAAGCTTTCAAAAGCTTTTCAACAACTCCCATCAAGTCATATCTTTCAATCAAGTTGTCAAGTCACATCACTCAAAGTGACAAGTGATTTGACGCTTGATGCGACTAATAATTTGACGCTTGATTTGACTTGCGTACCACACTCGAATTCAAAATGAGAATGCGCTAGCAAACAATCCCGGGCTCAGGTTCGCTAATTCTAAATTAATGAATTTTCCGTTGCGACGTAATTAAATGATTACGCCTAGCGAAGTCACTATTCACGTCGCTAACGAATTAATTCTAAATTAATTCGTTCGCCCGAATTAAAATCTAATTTTAATTCCGCGTCGAAATCCAATTCCTTATAATATATCAAATATATTAATTAATCAATTAATTCCAAATTAATCGCTTTCTCTCTTTAATTAATATTTTATCCCAGATAAAATATCTCCGCAATTAATCTCAGATTAATTTTCTCTCTCATCTAATTAATCCCAGATTAATAAAAGGTGCGAGTCATACGTCATCGGTGAATCTTTGGGAAGCGACCCATGAGATCCTCAGATATGTTGGCAGTAAATTCGGTCGTCGAACTATCCGAACACGTAAGTACCAAGTACTACGTTTTACCGATTTACAAGACAAGGTTGGCTTCTAGCAAAGCGCCATGCCTACCTAATTCTCCAGCAATATCCTTACAGGAATAAAGGATCTATATCAGGCGTAATATACGTAGTATTGCGTATGTCGATCCAGTATTGGATGATCACGTGCTAGGCCTGGGGCTGGAATTGTGTCTGCCCCGTACGAAGCACATATTGGATGTCTGGTAACTAGTCTCTATAATCGGAAAAAACTGACCTTGTCATTTTATCCCGATGACTGCAGTACTTAAGAGTACTAGTACCGTATCCTACGTGACCATCATCTCCATATGAATGGAGTGACACTTCCGTCTTGACATCACACCCAATACACTACGATTCTCAATATACCCAGCATAGGCGTACACAGAACTTGTTAAAACCCTGGATGACCGCAACCAAAGTATATTGATTGTCGCAAGTATTAGCGGTGCAAGTCTCAAGTTAAGACCAAATACACCTACCCTGATTTCGGACTTCCATAGACACATAGTCATACTACCAATGGAATTCCGAGGGGGTCTATCCAGAGCGAAGCTGTTTCCCGTACAATCGGTAAAACACAACCTCCTACCACACTTTGATGAGTATCCTATACCCAAATATGTGAGACCTATGACGGTGTGCCCTCACAACGCGCACAAGTGTAATACTAGTCTTTACGCATTTATCGATGTCCAATCTCGATAATACTCTGACTAGGGATATTTGATGATTTATCCTTCGTGCACTGATACGGTCTCATATCATTCTCAATCCAGGAACAAATCATTGGGACCTCCTATCATTTATATATCTCGGTGATCTAATTACAAATGATAAGAGTGCAATCTCCTTTGTCACATAGTTAATTTGTACAACAACACCATGATCTGTACAAATAGTGACGTTATGGGTCATAATTGTCCAACACTTTTAACATGAAATGATGTGCAAGGGATTAGTTTCCCTAACACCTTGAATGACTCCTTGATAGTGTCAGCTTGAAGAAATTTTGAAAAAAAATCTCAAGGGAGGAGGAAGAAGGTCACGACAATGTGGGAGGGAGAGGGAGAGATTTTTTATTTTTGTGTATTTTGATTTCTAAAATCAAATTATCATTTACCAAATCCAAGTTTTGGTATATGTCATTCCAAATAATAAAATAATGAAGAGTGTGGGATTTTGGTTGAGTGAAAAACAAGCAATCTAATGCTTACACTCAACCTTTACCAAATTCCATAAAGTGTCAAACATATTGATGTAAGTTGGTGGGCCCCACTTTAAATTCCGAATTTAAGTTGAACAATCCAACACGCATCTTCGCTCGGGCCCGGGTTCATTTAATTCCGAATTAACGAATTTTCCGTTGCGACATTATTATTAAAGTAACTTATGAATTAATTCTAAATTAATTCGTTTGCCCGAATTAAAATCCAATTTTAATTCCACGTTGAAATCTAATTTCAATTAATATATCGAGTATATTATTTAATCGATTAATCCCAAATTAATCATTCTCTCTCTTCTATTCGAATTTTATCCCAGATAAATTCTTACCGTAATTAATCCTAGATTAATTTTCTCTCTCTCATAATTAATCTCAGATTAATTTTGTTCGAGTCAAACGTCATCGGTGAATCTTTGGGAAGCGACCCATGAGATCCCTGGATATATTGGCAGTAAATCTGGTCTTTAGACTATCCGAACACGTGCATACCCGATACCATGTTCTTACCGATTTACAAGACATTGTTGGCTTCTAGCAAAGCATTGTGCCTACCCATTCTCCAGAAATATTCTTTTATGGAATACATAATCTATACCAGGCATAGTATACTAAGTATTGCGTGTTACGATCCAGTATCGGATGTCACATGTTAGGCCTGGGGCTGGAATTATGTCTGCCCCGTACGAAGCATATATCGGATCACTAACAACTAGTCTCTTTAATCGGATAATCATGAGCTTGTCATATTATCCCGATAGTTGTAACATATTAGAGTACCAGTTATGTATCCCTACGTGATCATCATCTCCATATGACTGAAGTGACACTTCCTTCTTGACATCACACCTAATACACTATGTGTTGGACAATTATGACCCATAGCATCACTATTTGTACAAAACATGGTGTTGTTGTACAAATTAACTATGTGACAAAGGAAATTGCTCTTTTATCATTTGTAATTGGATTACCGGGATATATAAATGATAAAAGTCCATATGATTAGTTCCGGATTAATAAGATATGAGACAATATTAATCCACTAAGGTTTAATCATTAAAATATCCATAGTCGTAGTATTATCGAGATTGGACATCGATAATGCGGAATAGACTAGTATTGCACTTGTGCGTGTTATGGGAGCATAACGACATAATTCCCATATATTTGGGTATTGGATACTCATGCAAGTGTAATAGGAGGTTGTGTTTACCGATGGTACGGAAACAGCATCGCTCTGGATAGACCCCTCGGAATTCCATTGGTAGTATGACTATGTGTCTATGGAAGTCCGAATCAAGGTAGGTGTATTTGGTCTTAACTTGAGACTTGCACCGCTAATACTTGGGACAATCAATATACTTTGGTTTTGGTCGTCCAGGGCTTTAACAGGTTCTGTGTACGCCTCTTCTGGGTATATTGAGAATCGTAATGTATTGGGTGTGATGTCGAGATGGAAGTATCAATTCAGTTATATGGAGATGATGGTCACGTAGGATACGGAACTAGTGCTCTTATATGCTGCAGCTATCGGGATAATATGACTAGGTCATGTTTATCTGATTTTGGAGACTAGTTACCAGAGATCCGATATGTGCTTCGTACGAGGCAAACACAATTCCACCCCAGGCCTAGCATGTGACATCCGATACTGGATCGCAATACGCAATACTACGTATACTACGCCTAATATAGATTACATATTCCTTTAAGAATATTTCTGGAGAATTGGGTAGGCACGGTGCTTTGCTAGAAGCCAACCATGACTTGTAAATCGGTAAAAACGTAGTACTAGGCACGTACGTGTTTGGATAGTCCGACAACCAGATTTACTGCCAACATATCCAGGGTTCTCATGGGTCGCTTCCCGAAGATTCACCGATGACGTATGACTCAGACATTATTAATCTGGGATTAATTAAAAGAGAAAGAATTAATCTAGGATTAATTGCGGAGATATTTTATCTGGGATAAAATACTATTTAACGAGAAAGAACGATTAATTTGGAATTAATCGATAAAATAATATATTCAATATATTATACGAAATTAGATTTCGACGCGGAATTAAAATTAGATTTTAATTCGGCCGAACGAGTTAATTTAGAATTAATTCGCTAGCGACGTGAATAGTAATTTTGCTAGGCATAATTATTTAATTAAATTTGATTTAATTACGTCGCAATGGAAAATTCATTAATTCGAATTAGCGAACCCGAGCCCGAGAGTGTTTGTGGGCCCACTCGGATTTTGAATCAAGTGGGGCCCACAAGTCACAACAACTAGTCAACTTTATTACTTTATGGTGATGGAAGTTGGTGGTTGCTTTTGATACACTCTTTGTCATTTGGAATGACTAATACCAAAAATTTGGTTTTGGTAAATTGAATGACTTATACCAAAATTTGGTATATCATTTAATTGATTTTTGAAATCAACACAACCAACTCATCTTCTCTTCTCCCTCTCTCCACTCACGGCCTTGGTGCCATTTTTCTCTCTAAGTTCTTGGCTTGGCCGAGAACAAGAAGAAGCAAAAGAGGAAGATTTGTGGCAAATTTTTCCAAGATGCTAGCACATCCAAGGGGTCTTACAAAGGTGATAAGGAAAGCCATTCATGAGCATGGAATCACACTTAAAGCTTGGAGCTTGAAAGACCACCATGGAGGACCTTGACCGAACACACAAGGAGCACAAAATGGACCTTGGCCGAAAGCTTCAAGGAGCAAGAAATTTTTGTGTTCTTCGCATCGCAAAAGCCGATCAAAGTGAGTATTTCCGCAACTTTACTTTGATGTATTCACACTTTTCATCGCTTAATTAGATCTTGGTTTCAAACTAGAAAACCCAACAATGGTATCAGAGCCTTGATTAAACATGAAATTGATTTAGGGTAAAATTTGGGTAAAATTGATTTGAGCATGATTTGATGAAATTGATTGATTGAGTATGCTTGAATGATGATAACTTAGAGTTATGCATGATCAATTTGATGAAAATTGAATTGGATTATTTTTCCCCCAATTTTTTGGCTTGGCCGAAAGTTGATGATGCCCTAATGTCATGGTAATTTTGTTTTTTGATCATTGGATGAGTTAGAAGACATGGGATAAATTGATTTAGGATTTAATTGGATTGAAATTGAAATTGATTTATAAAACCCTAAATTACCGTGACATTAATAGCATGGAAATGAATTGATTTTTTGATTCAATAATGTTAGACATGTGTTGATGATGATAAGCATGATTAATTGATTAAATTAGTATTTTGATGTTTGAAGTAACTTTACTTTGATGTATTCACACTTTTATCAAAAAAAGTAACTTCTTAGTTTTCAGGACTATCCTGAAGTTTATTCCCAATTTGAAAATTAAAGTCGTTTAAATACATTTTCACCCAGGATTATGTTTTAAACACTAATCTTTCATTTATCTTGATTCTAATATTCCAACTATTTAATCAACGATTTTACGTAATATTTATTATAATGATTACTATAGTCCAACTATTTAATCAACTATAATTTAATAGTTTAAATTCAATTATATTGATTACTATAATCCAATTATAAAATCAACTATTAATTCAAATGGTTAATTCAAATATATTGATTACTATAATCCAATTATATAATCAAATATAATGAATTAGTTTGAATACAGTCCAACTGTTTAATTTAAAACAACATTAAATAATAGTCCAACTAATATATTAATTTATATTGACGAAATATTTGAAATGAGCGCGTATGGCAAATAACTAAACGAATATTGCAAATTTAATACTTGCCTCCCACTATTTTTCGGCGAGCCTCTAACCCTCTGTGGAGTACTCGGGAAACCTTGTTTCCTAGTGGGCTAGGATCCCGTTAAATAACACACAATCTTGACTTTGGCCAACAAATTGTATGATAATTAACTAGGTAGATCTCTAAGATAAATTGGATCCTATCCAATTCCTAGATCCAGTAGGTGGACGTCCAAGTCCGAAACATAAATCTTATATATGCCAATATATCCAATATATTGCCTAACCTTTTCCTCTGAATCAACTAAGCATTGGCTTTGGCACAACAAACTTAGTGATCCCAGTTAAGCGGAACCCATTGACCTTGGAAAGCTTCGTAATCAATGTCGATGGACAAGAAGTGATCTTGACTTTGGCCAAAAAATCACAACTTGGACAATACACCAATATGGAACAAAGCTTTCATGATTCAAACACATCCTCGACGGACAAAGGTCTTGACTTGGGCCAACAAACCAATGCCAGTCCTGGATCTTGAGTAAGAATCACTCAATGGAAGGAAAAATGCTTAATATGATGTTGAGGGTTTTTCGCGTGCAATTGGCAACCAATTTATTATCTTTGTTAAGGTCTCATCATCATACACCCTTAAACATGCATTCTAAACACATAATAAGGCGCATATAAATAAATAATAATGATATGCATATGGATACTTAACACATTATTCCTAGAACAAATATCTCCATTTCCTCTCTCCCACTAGCACAAGTATTTCTTCTACCCGATTACATAACACTTCTAAAGAAACCTCATTTACATTGAGGGGAATATGTGAGAAGAGAAATACACAAAGTAAGGATGTAATAGGCTGGACACGCAGGTCCAATTAATAAATTCTAAATTTATTACAACAATTTCCAAAATTGCCCCACCCATCTAATATCCATCTGATATACATTATTCATGCATCGCAACCATGTATTCACACAAGAATGTTATCAATCAATCTAATCCAATTAATTAATCTGAAAATTAATGACCATCCAATGTTCAAACAAAGATTTGATTTTGCGCGAGTCAAACTCGTTTTGCGAATAAGTACTTAAAGTACGAATTCTTGAATTAAATTAAACTACAACATTAAATCCAATTTAATTTGTATTTAATACTAATTCATTTATTTAATTCCAAATTAAATATTACACTTTTTAAAGTACCTTTACGACTTAGATTCCAAATCTAATCGTTACGGATCTCAACGCCCGATTAAAATCCAATGTTAATTTAATTTAAAGTCCAATGGGATTTTAATTAATTTCTAAGGCATGGACTTTTGGTCAATATGGGTCAAACCCAAATACCAAAGCCCATTTAAGGAATCACCCTCATTTGCCAAGAAACCAATTTAGGCCCATTAGGCCCAATTATAATTAAAGGTCCATTAGTCATAATTGGACTTTATGGATATGGTTTTGGGCCCAATTGGATCCAACCAATTTAGCCTAAACCCATCTTGGTACAACCAAGCCCATTAAAGCCCAATTACAACTTTTAAGGCCCAATTCCAAAATAGGCCCAATTAATTAAATTACCAAATTCCAAATTTTATAACTTAATTAACCAAAGTGTAAGCCATAATTAATTACCCAAATTAACATTTCCAAAACACCAATTTGTACAATTAATTATGCTCATTAACATCAAAACATGTCCAACACATTTTAATCAAAAATAAATCATTTTCCATGCTTTCTTTGTCTCGGCATTTTAGGGAATTTAGTCCAGTTTCAAATTCAATCCAATTAATTCTCAAATCAACAATTCCCAATTGATTTCAACTCATCCAATGAATCAAAATCAAAAAATTCACCATGACATTAGGGCATGTGGTATTCGGCCAAGCCAATCCAATTGGGGAAAATTGTTCCAAATCAATTTTCATGAAATTGATCACATACAACTTCAATTAAACATCATTCAAGCATACTCAATCAAAGAATTTTATCAAATCATGCTCAAATTCAATTTACCCAATTTTAACCCTAAGTTCAAGTTTCATGCTCAACCTCGCTCTGATACGATTATTGGGTTTCTACGGTCTAACCGGGATCGATTTAAGCAAAGAAACCATGTGCGAATACAAAAAGGAAGTTGCAGAATACTTACAATGATCGGTTGAGCGATGCGATGAAGAAAAATCTTTTCCTCCAAGGTGATGAAGCTCTCGGTAGTGGGCATAAATTTGGCCTCCAAATTTTCGGTCATCACCTTCAAGTGTGCTCCATTGATGCTCCAAGATCCAAGCTTCTCAAATGGTGATTCCAAGCTCACAAGGTGGTTTCCCTATCACCTTAGGATGACTCCTTTGTGGGTTAACACTCATGATTTTGCAACAAAATCTTCACTTTGCTTCTCATTTGTTCACGGCAGTAGCAGAAAAATAGAAGAAGAAATGTGGTCCAAGACCGTGAGAGAGAGGAGGGAAATGGCTCAAAACCGTGTGTATTGAAGAGAGAGAGTGATGAATTAATTGGTTTGTGTATCTAATACACAATATTGATTTTCCAAAATCAATTAATTGATTTACCAAATTCAAAATTGGTAAATGACATTAAAGCCAACCAACTACTTCCATCAATCACTCAAATGACAAGTTGTCACATCACTCAAAGTGACAAGTGATTTGACGCTTAATGTGACTAATGATTTGACGCTTGATGTGACTTATGGGCCGCACTTAAATTCGCAATGCGAGTATGCTCGCAAACACTCCCGTGTTCGGGTTCGCTAATTCCAAATTAACGAATTTTCCGTTGCGTCGTAATTAAATAATTATGCCTAGCAAAATTACTATTCATGTCGCTAACGAATTAATTCTAAATTAACTCATTTGCCCGAATTAAAATCTAATTTCAATTAAGCGTCGAAATCCAATTTCGTATAATATATCGAATATATTATTTTATCGATTAATTCCAAATTAATCGTTCTCTCTCTTTAATTAATATTTTATCCCAAATAAAATATCTCCATAATTAATCCCAGATTAATTTTCTCTCTCATCATTAATTAATCCCAGATTAATAAAGTGCGAGTCATACGTCAACGATGAATCTTCGGGAAGCGACCCATAAAATCCCCGGATATGTTGGCAGTAAATCCGGTCGTCGGACTATCCGAACACGTATGTACCTAGTACTACGTTTGTACCGATTTACAAGACAAGGTTGGCTTCTAGCAAAGCGCCATGCCTACCCAATTCTCCAGAAATATCCTTACAGGAATATGTGATCTATATCATGCGTAGTATACGTAGTATTGTGTATCTCGATCCAGTATTATAAGTCACGTGCAAGGCCTAGGGCTGGAATTGTGTCTGCCCCGTACGAAGCACATATCGGATCTCTGGTAACTAGTCTCTATAATCGGATAATCATGACCTAGTCATATTATCCCGATGACTGCAGTACATAAGAGAACGAGTTCCGTATCCTACGTGATCATCATCTCCACCATGACTGGAGTGATACTTCCATCTCGACATCACACCCAATACACTATGATTCTCAATATACCAAGAGGAGGCGTACACCAAACCTGTTAAAGCCCTGGACGACCAAAACCAAAGTACATTATTTGTCGCAAGTATTAGCGGTGCAAGTCTCAGGTTAAGACCAAATACACCTACCCTGATTCGGACTTCCATAGACACATAGTCATACTACCAATGGAATTCCGAGGGGTCTATCCAGAGCGAAGCTGTTTTCCGTACCATCGATAAACACAACCTCTTATTACACTTGCATGAGTATCCTATACCCAAATATATCAGAACTATGTCGTTATGCTCCCACAACGCGCACAAGTGCAATACTAGTCTATTCCACATTATCGATGTCCAATCTCGATAATACTACGACTAAGGATATTTAATGATTAAACCTTTATGGATTGATACTGTCTCATATCATCTCAATCCGGAACTAATCATATGGACCTTCAATCATTTATACATCTTGGCGATCTAATCACAAATGATAAAAGAGCAATTTCCTTTGTCACATAGTTAATTTGTACAACAACACCATGATCTGTACAAATAGTGACGATATGGGTCATAACTGTCCAGTACTCCGGTATGGATCATTAAAATTTTCTTTACCTTCTCCCTTTTTTTGTAGCCGAAATCAATCCTTTGATGTCAAACGCTTGGATCAACCACTCGATCTTCCGAATTATGACTCGAAACTAATAAACCGAAGTGTGGGCTTCACTCACAAAGATTACACTCTAAACAATTTAGAGAATAAAGATGCCACAATGGTGTTTGGCTTTTGGAATTTCAAACACTCTCACAACACTTGTGAATGTTTGAACTCTCTCTATTTTCTCTCAATTGCACTTGTGTGAATGAATGAAAAATGTAACCTTAGAAGTGAGAGAAATGGTAGAGATTATATTCTCTTACACAAGCCAACTAACATTGTCATTAAGCATCTAATGCTTTATTGCAATGGCCAACACAAAAATGTGTATGCCATACCAAAGTATAAGAAATGATAAGTTAAAGACAAGGAGTTTGTCATTAAGCATCTAATGTTTTCTTTCAATGTCAAACACATAAATTTGGAGGCCATACCAAATCATAAGAATGGATTAGCTAATGACAAAACTATTACGTGTATACAAGTCACCTAATAGACATAATAAATTGGAGAGCATGGCAAGCCATATGGCTTGTCTCCAAGGTAAATAAAAATCATTATCTCAATAATGATTAAATTACCTTCAATTATGTTGTAGTAATTATCTCATAATCAAATAACTATAGAAAACATTAAGTTAAACTAATTTAACATAGTTTTCATTTGTGACAATAAATATTATTAATCTCATTAATAACATAAAAATATTATTTGAGCATATTATTAGACAATCTAATTATATTAGGTTTGCTACAATTAATTGAGCTAGCACGAGGACCAAATGGACCTACGGTTCCGAGCTCCAATAATTCTGAAATATTAATTAAACTCTTTAATAAAATATTATGAATTATTAACTCCACGTTATTCCACTAAGAACTCGAAGTTGAACTCCCGTTACCGTAGATGGATAAAATAAACCGAAAAACTTCGGTGTCCATCGATATAGTCATTACATATGGATATAGTCCTTCACGAATATCTAATAAATAGAACCGGGTCAAAAGTCCGTTAAATCCCTCTAAATATTTTGTCTCTTAATCACCATTGATTCTATAATGAAAAATTAATTCATAACAATTATGAATATAAAACTTTCTATTCGTAATAGAAAAGTAGAGCTCTCAAATTGTTCAAGTCCCGAATCAACTCTTAAAAGAGATACTCTTGTGCTTCTCGTAAGAATGAGTGAATTCCATATCTATGTAAAATGTTCCCAGCTACACACCAAACCATATCCCCAAAATACATAGTTATTGGCCAGAAATGCAACACCAACCTCACTATAGTAAATCAAAGGACATAGTCTGTCATGCAGGAGTTCGTAGTACACTCAGGATTAAGATCGAATCCATATATGACCATCTATTAGATATAATGAATTTCTTCCGTTAACGGATATTAAAAGAAATTTGTATTTATCCGAGTCCATTCCTATATGATCTCATCATACAAGGTGCCTCCATTCCCATGTCACTATATGAACGATCTCGGATCAAGGTCGTCATACAAGTATGGAATGGACCGCAGCTATAGATAAACCATAAACAAAGTACCCTCTTTGTTTGCTCTCTATGGACTATTCAGATTACTAACTCCAGACTTAAATCTTGTGCATCAAACATACACTAAGTCTGAAGGTACAAGAGTAATCAAGGTAAACAAGACAATTGGATAATATGCGATATAAATAAAAAAAACTTTGATAAAATGAATAATGCATTTATTATTATTACAATAATCAATTCTGTTTACAATACATGATGCTCTAGGGCATAAATCCCAACAAGACGATGGCAGGAGACGAGAATCATAGAGCTTCGGAAGCCTCAATAGCGGAGTGGATGTAGAATATGGAGGAAACCTTTCGAGTGGAAAAGGAAAAGGCCAATGAAGAAATGAAGGCAACTCAAACCTTCCTGAAGGCCATGTTGGAGAAAATCATGAAGATGGAAAAACGGTCAGGAGAACAAGCTCTTGGGAGGCCTAGTCGAATATGAAAATTGTTTTATTCTTTCTCATTCGGGCGCTATGATACACTATTAGGTGCCACTCATGATCATCGGAATATGAAAACCACATGATAATATTCATTGGAGGATATATTACATGGATTTAATCTATCACAATCAATTCCATATCCGACTTGAGAATGAACCTAATAGGTCAGATACTGTAAGTATGTGAGTCTATAATTGCATTGTATAAAAGACTATGACGTAAAACATGTTTACATGTCTGTGAATCATTTCAGATTTGTTGGGTTGAGAAACAGAAAGGTATTCATAGTTAAAATTAGATCTGAAAATTCAATAAACTATTTTTGGCAAAACAACTTACCGTTTGTATAAAACAGTTAGTAGGTTTGCCAAATCGATTTTAACTATACTGAATAGATTATTACACAAGTTGTTTTGTATATATCGATTTAAAAATTGGTGAGTCGTTTTGTCAAAGTGGCAATTCAATTTTGCTAAAATGGTTTAACAATTAAGCGGGCTGGTTTGGCACAAAACGATGAGCCATTTTAACGCTGTAACAAAATTAAAACTTGGAATCAGATTCATTTTGATAAGAAGTTTTTTCCTTAGTTGGAAGGTTTCATATATGATTGTCAAATCATAAACAAATCTTCCAAAGTTGCCTCGACTTATTAGGTAAAGGTTAGCTACCATTTTAGCTAACCCGAAGCCTATATAAACATCTTTTTAGATGCATTTTTGTCTAGCTTTTGTGCAAGTATGAAAATCATATTTCTCCTCCATTTCTTTCTCTTTGGTTAATTATTATAAGATAGAACACTTGTTTGCTTCAAACCTAGACACTAGGGTTCAAAGAACATCATTTGTGTCTAAATCCCTTACAAACTTGTTCTTTGGACTAGTCCGTCAAGAATAAAGTTTTGCACAAGGTAGATAGATCTACACTTGTGTGGATATCATTAGAGGTCACATCTATTTGTAATTATCTAATTAATCTTGAAGATTAATGAGCAAGAAAACTCTTGGAATCACAAAAGTCCTGGTTTGTGATTGATGTGAAGATTTGAGATATAACTTGTCCCTAATTAATCTAATTTATATTATGCTTTGTGCTGTGTTTACTTTATGTAATTTTATGTTTCATATAATTATGTTATGTGATGATCCTGTAAGTTTTGAAATGCATGAAAAGCGATATTCAATCACTCGAATATTTTTTGTTGTGCATCTCTCTTTAATTACTGATGACTGGTAGGCTAGATTAAGTGATTGGTGAAATATTGATTTGGGTGAAAGATCATATCATACATAAATTATTTATGAAATTATTCTATTCTTTCTCATTCGGGGCCATGATACACTATCATGTGCCACTCATGATCATTGAAATATGACAACCACATGATGATATTCATCGGAGGATATATTATATTAATTGTAATGTATAAAAGACTATGATATAAAACGTGTTTACATATTTGAGAATCATTTCAGATTTGTTGGCTAGAGAAACAGTGAGAGATTCGAAGTTAAAATCGGATCCAGAAATTCAACAAACTATTTTTTGGTGAACCGTTTTTTTCAAAATGGCAACTCGATTTCGCTAAAATGGTTTAGCAATTAAGCGAGCTGGTTTGGCATAAAACGATAAGCCGTTTTAGTGCTGTAACAAAATAAAAACTTGGAATCAAATTCATTTTGATGGGAGAGTTTTTCCCTATTTAGAAGGCTTCATATATGATTGTCAAATCATAAACAAATCTTCCAAAGTTTCCCCGACTTATTAGGTAAAGTTTAGCTACCATTTTAACAAATCCCAAATTTATATAAACACCATTTTGGATGCATTTTAGTTTAGCCTTTGTGCAAGTATGAAAAAAATCATATTTCTCCTCCATTTCTTTCTCTTTGGTTAAATATTTTAAGATAGAACACTTATTTACTTCAAACCTAAATGCTAGGGTTCAAATAACATCATTTGTGTTTAAATCCCTTACAAACTTGTTCTTTGGACTAGTCCGTCAAGAACAACGTTTTGCACAAGATAGATCTATACTTTTGTGGATACAATTAGAGGTCACATCTATTTGTGATTATCTAGTTGGTCTTGAAGATCGAAGTGCAAGAAAACTCTTGGAATTACAAAAGTCTTGGTTTGTGATTGATATGAAGATTTAAGGTATAACATGTCTCTAATTAATCTAATTTACATTATGCTTTGTTCTTTGTTTACTTTATGTAAGTTTATGTTTCATATAATTATGTTATATGAATGATCTTATAAGTTTTGAAATGCATGAAGAGCGATATTCAATCAATCGAATATTATATATTGTGCATCTCTCTTTAATTCCCAATAACTTGTGTTTGAAAACATCCTAATCATTTATGAAACAAATCCATGTTCAAAGTTTGTGGAAAATGCATGAAAATCCTAAGGAAATAAAACCTAGCATGTATTACTAGTCTTTTATTTGATTATAATCATATTGAATTAATTACATGTAATCACAACATAATCGTACCTTGTTTATGCAGAGAATCTGTAGATTTCATCCACCTTTTTTTAACTTTTTATTTTTTTATCAACTTTGGCTTCCTTTTATAGAAGGCTAAAGAGTAGTTTCATGGGAATTTAATGAACTTCCAATGCATTTATTATAAATCCCATGCACATGTAGGATAATTATCAGTGGAATAACTTCCTTTAATGATGTCACCGTGATATGGTTGATGTTATAGTTGGATCGGGTTTGGGTTGACCCATTATGGGTGATCCGGATCCATCCGTCAATATCTCCTACTCACGCATGATGGGTTCAACAAATTTCACAATCTCTGCAAGAATACTTCTCACTTAACATTTATGTTGTGTGACTAGCATATCTCGAGATCTTATTTGCTATACATCTGTTAGGAGTATATAACTTCTCTAATATTAGAGCTCATTTGGTAAAATAGGTAGTATCCTCGATAATTTATCACATTACATCTCTCTCAATCTCTTTTCAAATATAATATTTATTTTGTATTCACGATCATTTTTGATCATGTAAAACAACATAATTGGTCGACCAGTGAATACAAGCTAATGTAATATTATTCATATAATGATTTTTCTCTTTTCTCAAATCTCTCAACCTTAATTCAATTTGCTTTCCGAGAGATGTTCTATTGGATCAAATCTCTCATGATCTGCTAGTAATATTCTAAGATAGCGATCATCAAATCCTTATTTTAAGAAACAAACAAGAGTCTAAAGGGTACAACGTGAGATTAAAATAATCTCAAGGGTCTCACACAATATCAAGATTAAGATCTTTACTTGTATTATCCTTATTAGTTGTAATTGTACACATGGTATAAAACATGTGTTACGGTATTATCTCATTTCGTATGGAGTGTATGTCTCATAAAAATACCGTATAGATGATAGTTCTGACAATCACAATGTCTAACTCACATATGACATTAAGACAAATAAGGTGAAATAAACTTATTCGCCTTAGATTAGACCCGGTCGGCGGTTCGGTTCCAGTTCGGAACCGAACCGAATCGGCCGGTTACCGGTTCCACAAGTGTGGAACCGGAACCGAACCGGTTAAATCCGGTTCGGTTCCGGTTCCACACTTAAGTGGAACCGGAACCGAAAACCGAACCGGAACCGAACCATTCGGTTCCGGTTCGGTTCGGTTCCTTTTTTTTTTAATTAATTAAAATAAAAAAATGAGATTAAATTTATAAAAAAAAAAAAATTTATTACATTGAAGAGCTTGAGCTTAAATTTTTAAAAATTTAAGTTGCCTACGTATCCTCCAAGGGTGAGAGGAATCAAAGCTCACGTAGTTCCATTACAAGTTTTAGTCTTTTAGACATATCCCCTTTGTAAATTATAATTTTACAATTATCAATCATCATTATCGGTTGATCCTTCGGCTCCGGTTCCGCTTGCACTTGTTGCAGAAGCATTATCGAACAAATCTTCACAATCATCGGGGGCATCTTCTTGTTGTCTCAGATCAGCTCGAGTCCAATCATCCACACAAGCTGTTGCTTCTAGAGTGCTTGGATGTAATGAAGATCGCCTAGCTTCCAATATATTACCTCCCAAGCTGAAGGCTTGCTCAACCGCAACGGTGGAAATAGGTGCTGCCAAGATCTCTTTAGCAATAATAGATAAAACAGGATATATATTTTGATGCCGGTTCCACCATTCAAGGATTTTAAAATTTTTACTGCATAAACTTTCATTAGAAAACTCAAAATTTGTAGATAAATAATTATCTAATTCAGGGTTATTAGTTGTCGTATCCCTAGCTTTTTTATTTCGTTGCAATAACCAACGATCCCCTGCGCTAAGTCTTGTTTGAATTACCGTTTCGCTACTACTAGATTGACCTAATGTTCCTAAGTTATATCTTACAATATAATCATTAAATAACTCAATTAAATCATTTCTTAATTTCGTCATTAATCTAGTAATGTCAATTTCATCTAATATTCCTAAATAACCATAATAAGCTTGTAAAGCACCATTAAAACCTTCTAATTTAAATCTAGGATCAAAAACAGCAGCAATAAGATAAAGTAAAGGAATTTCTCTAAAATAGTTTAACCATTTTACCTTCATAACAGTAATGGCTTCTAACAAAATAATATCATTAGGATCGCTACTGTCAACATGCTCATCGAGAGTGCCAACAATATTTAAACTCTCAAGAAGAAATAAATGTGCTGTAGGATAATAAACGCCGCTAAAAACTAAAGTAGCATCATTAAAAACTTTTAAAATATCTAAAAAATTTTCACAAATATCCCATTGACTAGGATAAAGTGTGATATTTTGAACATGTTGAGAAAAAAAACTACATAATGCATCTTTGTATTGAAATGCTTGACATAAAAGAAAATAAGTAGAATTCCAACGTGTTGGAACATCTCTTGAAAATTTAATCGGTTTAATACCATTTATTTTACAAAACTTGGTCCATTCTCTCCTAATTTGAGAATATGACCAAATATAGTTAAGTGCCGTTTTAATTGGATCAAGGAAAGGTGATAATAATTTTAGACCGTCTTGCACACATAAGTTGAGGACATGACATGTACAACGAATATGAAAAAACCGACCCCCTAAATTTGGTTGACATATTTCTTTTAAATCATTGATGGATGCAGTATTTGCAGATGCATTATCTAATCCAATTGTTAAAATTTTTTCTCCTAAACCATATTCATCAAAAATTACCTTCATCATTCTATAAATATTATGTGCAGTACGTTGGTCATCAAAAACTCTAAATGCAATAAGTCGTTTTTGCATGGTAAATGATGCATCAATCCAATGACAAGTCACACCCATGTATGAGTGTGTTTGCCAATGATCACTCCAAATATCAGAACATACAGAAATACGACCTTTCATCTCTTTAAATATTTCATTTAAAATAATTTTACCATCTTTGTATAATTTAAAAATATGACGTTTTGTTGTGTTTCGAGTCATTCTACATGCAGAAGGGTTTAAAGCATTATGCACGTAATTAGTAAAATGAAGTTTTTCACCAAAGCTTAAAGAAAGATGTGCCATACAAGTTAATTTCGCAAATTCTTCTCTATTTTTTGCATCAGAATATTTAAATAAATCTAAAGCACTCGTACCTCTACTTGATGATGCGTACCTGGCCATTTGAGTTTGCGTCGTATCAATGCCAAATTCAACCAGATGATGTTTTTCCATGTGCTTGATCATATTGCCATATCCACCAGAAAATTTGTAGATAACCCCACAATAGTTGCAAACTGCTCGTTGTGAATCATCTTCTAGGCGTTCCAAATTAAAATGAATTTTGAAAATATCCGAGGACCGAGCCTTAACTTCTCTTCTCCGTGATTGTGCACTGACACTAGGGCCGCTCTCTTGGGTTGGCATATTTGACATTATGTTCTCAGATGAGCTTGCCATTTTTCGTTTGAGAAATTAGGAAGAAAAATAAGAAAATTGAATAATTGCGAATAAGAGAATTATAGAAAATGAGAGAGTTGAGAATTTGGTGTGATGAAATTATGAAAAATGAATCCTATTTATAGAATTTTAGAATTTTTTTGATACCAAAAATGCCCCTAAATATAACCGTTTTATTACCGTTATTAGGGGTACATTAGTAATTTTTATTTTATATAACAAAAATATATTTTTTTAATTTTTTTAATTTTTTTTTTGGCAGGGAGCCAAACGGCTCCCTGCATCCCCCACGGCACTAGCCGTTGGGGGAATTAGGCCTCCAACGGCTAGTAGCCGTTGGGGGCCGTAGGGTTCCTGTTGGAACCCTACGGTTCCAACAGGAACCCGACGGTTCCAACCGGAACCGTTCGGTTCCGATTGGAACCGTCCGAACCGGTGGAACCGTACGGTTCCACCGGTTCGGACCGGTTCGAGTTGGGGTGGAACCCCAACCGAACCGGTCCCATTCCGGTTCGGTTCCGGAACCGGAACCGGAACCGGTTGGAACTGGAACCTTCCGGTTCTGGTTTGGTTCTGGTTCCAAACCGGAACCATGGCCGGGTCTACCTTAGATCATATCACGGAGCAAGTGTCCTCATAATGACATTAATTAATTTTCAAGCCTGAGCTCTTCTAAATTATCACTCAGACAATAAGCTTCAAAATTTATCTCATCTCCCATTATCATAAAGTAATGGAGGTGATTGCCCGTGTGAAAGGGCCAAACATTCATTTGTCTGACATACTTCTTATACAAATAAATGATATAATATTTTAAACATGTATTAACATAGTAACATTTAAGTATTGAACACAAATATCAATGAGTATTAACATTGGTAAACATTATTGGGAAAATTAATACATCATGAAATATAAGCACATTAACATCTACGCAATCTCTGAGATTTTACGTGTCTAATAAATACATCTCTAAGAACGGGCTTTGTCAATGGATCTGTTATCATCTGTTGCGTAGAAATATACATTATGTTGACCTCTTTCTATGCAACTATGTCCTTATGTACATTATTTGGGTTTTTAATAGAATTTTCGATTTTTATGTAGGCTATTGCTGCTTCACTATCACAGTTGAATAATACTCGATTAGAAGCATCATTTATAACACCCAAATGATCCAAGAACCTTTCCAACTATACAACTTATTACACTACATATGAAAATACCACAAATTCAGCCTCCATTGTAGATAAGGCTATATAAGATTGTTTCTTACTACTCCACAATATATCACTATTGTTCAGTAAGAAAACAAATCTGGAGGTAAATTTTCTCTCATCAAAATCTCATTCTCAATTAGCATCGATATAACCTCGCAATTATAGATCATTCCATTGATAGCACAATGAGTAATTGATTGTCACTTTTAGATACCTTAATATTCTTTTAACTACTCGCCAATGTGCTGGTCCTGGATTTAATTGGTATCTACTTACCATTCCAACAATGAAACATATATCAAGTCTCGTACATATCATTGCATACATCAAACTTCCAACTGCACTTCCGTAAGAAACCCTCTTCATTTGTTTCTTTTTATGTGGAGTTTCTGGACACAATCTACGACTTAAAGCTTCAGTTTTCGTGATAGAAGTATCAATGGGTTCGCAAGCCTATATTTGAAAGTGTTTCAGGATTTTCTTTCTGTATGACTCTTGTGAAAGAGATAATAACTTCTTTGAACAATTTCTTGAGATCTTAAGCCCAAGAATATATACAGCTTCACCTATATCTTTCATCTCAAAGTTAGATGATAACCATTCTTTGATGCTTTTTACAAACTCCTTATCATTTACGACTATAAGTATATATTCCACATACAAAGATAAGATAATGAACTTATCTTTCTCACTCTTGGTACACACAATGATCCTCATCAATCATTGTGAAATTATTTGAAATGATTGTATTGTGAAATCGTATATACCTTTGTCTAGAAGACTGCTTAAGACCAGATACAGACTTTAGTAGTCTACATATTTTCTCATTTTCATTTTCTTTTATGAAACATACATGTTGTTCAATGTAGATTTCTTCATTGAGAAAACTAGTCTTTACATCAATTTGATTTAATTCTCAATCCATAATTGCTACTATAGCCATGATTAAGCGAATTGAGGTAAACTTTATAATTGGTGAAAAAGTCTCCTCGTAGTCAATTCCTTCCCATTTTGTATGTCATTTCGTTACAAGTCGTGCTTATATATTTCGATATTACCATCAATTTGATAACCAATTTGTTCCAATGGCTTTGTGTTTTTAAGGTAGATCAACCAGTTCCCAAACTTGGTTAGGTCTAATTGACTATATTTCTTCTTCCATTATTTTTATTTATTTCACTTCCGCATACATTTAAGAGTATTTTTTTTATATTTCTTGACTCTTCATCCTTTAGAGGTAGAATCATAAAAGCCTCTCATTTGATATCAAAATGACGTCGATGAATGCCTACATGATTACTTTATTGTAATAGGGACTCTTGATGAGGAACTAATTCCTCATTATCCATATTATTCCCATTTGGAGCATGTACATTACTCTCACTTGGATTCTATACATTACTCCCACTCGGATCATGTACATCACTCCCATTTTAGTCACATAAAGGAGATTCGTGTGAAACTAATTCATCATCATTTGTCCAATTTTTCCCACTTGAATTAGGTAAACTTGAGTATTCACTAATTATGGGATTTATGTGATCCTAAGTTTCATAAAGAGATAAATCTTGATTTATCTCTCTCTGTTTAGGAAAATCAATTTATGAGAATGTGATATCTCGTGATTAAAATTCTTCCACACCTCCACTTTCGTGCTCACATATGCACATATATCTTTTTTATTATTCAGAATATCTTATAAAGATACTTTTTTTCCTCTTGGGAATAATTTTCAATGTTTGTGAGAACATACATGGACATAGGCCGCACAACCCCAAGGTTTAAAAAAATTGAAGATTTGGTTTACGATATGTCCATAACTCATATGGTGTGGTGGTAATCAATTTTGAAGGCACACAGTTAAGTATATATGTGGCAGTCAACAATGCATCACCCTAATATGTTATAGGCAAATGTATTTATGCCATCATAGACCTAACCATCTCAATAAGAGTTCAATTTCTTATTTTCCCAACACCATTTTGTTCTGAAGTAGCGTGAGTAGTTAACTGACGACTAATTCATTTGTCATCACATAATTCTCCGAACTGATCAGATCAGTACTCACGACCACAGTAGGTGCATAGCGCTTTGACTTTCTTGTCTATTTGACTTTAAGTCAAATTCATAAATTTCCTAAAACAGTCTAATGCTTTAGATTTATGAGCAATGGAATAGACATAACTAAAGCGTGTGAAATCATCTATAAATGTGATTAAATATGATTCCCAATGCCTTGCCCTTACATTCATTGGACCACAAATATATGAAAGAATTAATTATAATGTATATTCTACTCTAGTTCATTTTCCAAATGGTTTTTTCGGTCGGATAATATTCACAGGTAGACATATCTACTTCTCAATATTTCCCATGAACTTTCTTTGGATAACTTGTTCATTCTTTGTTGGCCAATGTGGCCAAGTCTAGCATGCGACACATTCAAATCATTATTATTAGTGACAGACGATGTAACAAGGGAAAATTGGAATTACAATTAAAATATTAAACATTTAATATAATAAAACCATCCATAAAATAACCACAAATATATTGTATTATATCTAAATACAGATCAAGACAAAATGTATGAAAGTTCAACTTAAAACCTAGATTAACAAAAAACAACATTGAAATTAAAATTCGAAGAATTTATGGAGCAAATAATACATTATGTAGGAGTAAAGTTTTTCCGCCATGCATGGCCAACTTTCATGTACCCACTCATTTGACTTCAACTCACGCGTTATTTTCGATGTATATCCACTTCACCCTATGTGAAATTCGTCGAAATTCCACGAAGATATCTCTATCATTTGCTACATGGTATGTGGCTCTTGAGTCTACAGTCCACAAAAGATTAGATTCAGTTAGAAAGATCGAACTTGAAACACATATTTTATTTATATATGTATTAAAAGTGATCGGAGAAATCACTTACATTACACAAGCGCACGTATCGCTCAAGTAGTATAAAATATATCGATCCCACGAGGACTTAATACCTAGGCTATTAATTTATGATCCTGAATGTTTACGAGTATATAATAGAGTTCATTATTGATTGGATGGTGATTTTAAACTAAAGATAATAAAATAAAAGAGTGCGAAGGTGAATTAAAGCTAAAATCAATATTATAAAACTATCTAGGGTTGTGAATTCTTCCAATATCTTTTTAAAGATGAAATGGTTATCTAATGTTTGTGCAATATATCAATTTATTAACCTGGAACACGAAATTATGCAAAAGTCTCTGTCGATCGTCAGGTGCAAATACCCAAATAACCCAATTAATCATATGTCTATGTCAACCAAGTTACCTGAATTCATTAAGATTAAGTTCCAATTGTGGCTACCCCCGCCCAACAGGTATATGTCTATCCTGGAAGGAAATCTATTAAGGGGTATCTAATCTTTAAGGGAGATTGTGGGCTATTAAGTCTAAGGCTGAAACCAAAAATTTCTTCGTCAAGTTTATTTTAAGTTTACCAGATCAATCTTATTAATGGCCAGTTAACAAGAAGCATCCAGCTTAAGACTTAATAAATAAACATTTATATTACCCAAGACACAAAATAACCCCTTATAAACTGATGATTTTTGACTTCATCACAACCTCAGATGATGTATTTAGTTACTAAACATTTAAATAAACAAAACATCATAAAAGTAACTAGAAAGTAAATAAAAGTAAAATTACAATAATGAAAGAAAATGTTGGGGGTTAGAGGATACACTCTTAATATTTCAAAATTAGAAATCTCCCTTATTGTCAATGTTTACCGATTAATTAATTATATTTAACCAGACCATAAAGGCGAAAATTCTATTTGTCTCAATTAAGTCCAACCGACCATATAGGCGGTAACACATTATTACCTAAATCGACGATATAGCTGGAAACTACGTCTGAAATGTAAAACCGACCATATAGGATGATAATAGGGTTGTCACCTAAACCGGCCATATAGGCAGTAATTAATTAATCCAAATTTTAATTAAAATAAGGGAGATTAATCTAATTTATTATATTAAAAGTCTAACCTTTTCACCCCAGCAGACTGAGATTACCTGCTCATGCTGTAAATGACAACACAAAATTTTTTATTAATTAAATAAAAAAAATACAAGAAAACTTAAATAAATATACAAGACACTTCCCTTTAGGTTTTCATGGAAAAATTCTTCCAAAGAAAGCATGACAAATTTATAAAGTTTAGCTTGGTATTTATAGGCAAATCTAAAGGCTTCCACCAATTTCTCCACCAATTGCTCCACCAAACATGTAACAAAATCCTCCACCAAACATGCAACCATGTTTAGTGGAATTTTGACAATTTTCATTTTTTATTTTATTATTATTATTTTGTTTTGAAAATGACTTTAATAATTACACATAATAGACTTCCGGATGATTTATCAATTCCGGTCATGGAAACTTCATAATTTGAAATTATTGTGAACTTTAAAGTTTTAGATATTTGAGTCTTCTTTAATCTGGAACTTGAATCACCTTAATCCGATATCGGAGTAAAATGTTATGGTCAAAATACGACAATTGCGCAAAGTAGGAATTTCCGAAATTGTACTTCGTTAGAACGCCATTTCAAGTTTCCAATCTCTAAAATCAAAATGTCAAATCCAAGTTTTGCCCTTATTTGTTCCACATTTTGTCCTGATTGATTCCATTAAGTCTCGATTTTATTTTATCTGCAAAATAAACTAAAACACATCAAAATGTTCCTAAAACTCGAGAAACTATACAAAATATTAAGTAAAAGGGGCGGTAAATATTGGACGAGTTGTAGCCTCTCGAGGGTTTACAGTGACGATACCCACCAACGTCAATCTAATGCACACAAAAGCAAAAAGATAAGAGAAAAGAGAATAAACAAGTTAGTGACTAAACAAGTGAAACGTCTTATCCAAGTTAATAGTTGTTTTCTTTCTTTCTAAATTACCAAATAAGTATATTCTCCAATTATTTTTACCATTCTTCCTATACACAACCAACAAGGTATTAATCAAATCATTGTGCCCACAATATTCATAAGTGTAGTTGAAAAGAGAGTAATATTTTTGTCCTAAAGTTATATCAGAATTCACACCTTTTTTTGGCAATGGATTTTTTATTTATTTATAACATCTTCAATCCATGTAGCGAGCTTTGGGCGAGTGACTCCCAAGCCAGTTGGCTTTACAGAACTAGATGTTAAAACACCCTTACAGACTTAATTACTTGGATTTCAGATATCTTTTTTTACAACATCTTCAATCCATGTAGCGAGCTTTGGGCCAGTTGGCTTTAGGGCACTAGGTGTTAAGACACCCTTACAGACTTAATTACTCGGATTTCAGATATCTTTTTTTTTTACAACATCTTCAATCCATGTAGCGAGTTTGGGCCAGTGACTTCCAAGCCAGTTGGCTTTAGGGTACTAGGTGTTAAGACACACTTACAGACTTAATTACTCGGATTTCATATATCTTTTTTTTTTACAATATCTTCAATCCATGTAGCGAGCCAACATCTTCAATCCATGTAGCGAGCTTTGGGCCAGTGACTCCCAAGCCAATTGGCTTTAGGACACTAGGTGTTAAAACACTTATACGAACTTAATTACTCGGATCTCAGATGTGTTGTTTTTTTTTCATTGCTTTTTTAGATGCTTCCTCTAATTAAACTAGAGCACTGAATATTACAAACTTTTCACTTACAACTCATGGTCGTATGTTACCAAGCATGTTGATAATACCTGTCAATTGAGCATATGAAGATCCAATTTAGTCAGTATTATGGAGAATTGACAAATTAAATAATTCAAAAGGAAATAAACAAAAATTAACTTATTACGAAATAGGTTGAGATACGTCTCAGGAGTGGAAATTCCTTACATAGCTATCTCACATCAATTTCATCTGATTGGTTAAGTTAAAAACACAAATATTTTTAATTTTTTCTATAATTTTTTTAAATTTTTTTTGATTTTTTAGAAAATTTTTGACTAAAAATCGAAAAATAAAAACAAGATACTAGTAAACTATTCCCCTCCCCCAAACCTAAATGAGAAATTGTCCCCAATGTCTTAAAAAGTAGAAGAAGAGTTTAGAAACAATATCTGGTTAGCTAAAATACTAAATCTAAAAAGAAAATTAAAGGTTAAGATCCAGATTTATCGGACGCTTCTTACCACGATCATTATCAGATCAGTTTATCTTGGAAATGATAGGGTCAATTTGTGGTTTAAATGCTAAAATTTGGTCAATTAAATCATTGGCAGTTCTGGCAATGAAGATGATTTCTTTTATAGGTTTTGATATGAACCTATTTCTCCGGGCATCATCAAGAAACACACAAAGAAAATCATAAAATCCATCAGCGTTAAACAGTCCAATCGGTTTCTGATGTATGTTCAGGTTCGCCCAAGATAGTACTGTAAAAATTTCCTCTATCGTACCTAAGCCACTTGGCAAAGCAATAAAAGCATAAGCACAGTTAATCATTTCCACAAGTCATTCGGATATACCTGGCACGATAAGTTCTTCTCCGTTTGATGGTCCTATCATATTTGCCTCTGCCAAGGGTATTAGGATGATTCCCATAACTTGACTACCTCATTCCTGTACGGCCCTTGAAACATACCCCATTAGTCCAAGATTGCCACCACCATATACTAGGTGCATATTCCTTTCAGCTATAACTCGACCCAATTCCTGTGCTGCAGCTACGAATTCTGGTTTAGAACCAGCACTAGTACCGCAAAACACACAAATATTTACAACTCGTCTTCTTGAAGTTGCTTCCATTTTTTTTATTTATTTTTTTTCTCAAGTCTGGATGCCTTCAAGAGTGAAATGATGAGTTGAATTTATAGAACCTGAAAAATATGAGTAATAATGGCACTAATACCTGCCAAATGACAATTATTAGTTAAACAGTAAAATATATCGTGAAATTTAAAAAGTCTGGATCCTGTCAGAGAAAAGAAAAGAAATTAACAAAAAAAATCACAATTATTAGATAAATACAGAAAGATAATAATATTTACAAGAAGTAACGGCTTGAATGACGTCTATGCGTCAGGGACAAGCTTCCCATCCAATTTTCTTATAAATTGGCAAATAGGGTCTTTTAGAGTTAGATTCCTGAGACTTAAATGTTGTTTTTCTTTTTGAAATTGTGCATGTAACATGTGAATTGCGTGATGCACATATCCAATGGGATGCATCTCAATAGTCAATGATATGTCATCCAAAGACTCTTTACTCAAACCATCCCTCATGAATTTAACTTTATCTTCACGGTTATCAGACACCATTCTTAAAGAACGAAAATGAGTATTATATGTCATGCGTGCACATATATAGCAAACACCCATTCTTTTAGCTCTTCTTTTTTTATCATAAGTGTTTCTTCCTAAACTAGGTAGATATGACACAAAGGAGTCAGAGGATTGTTGGGTTTCTAGGTTAGTCCCAAGATCAATTTAAGCGTAAAACTCATGTGTGAATACAATAAAGAAGTATGGCGGAATCATACTTACAAAGATCGGCTTTTACGATGCGAGGAACAACAAAAAATCTTCAAGCTTTTCCTCCATGAAGCTCACGGTTTTTTTTTGCCTCCATTTTGTGCTCCATTTTGAATCTTCAAGCTCTAAGCTTTGGGTAAGGATTCCATGCCCAAGGGTGGGTTTCCCTATCACCTTTGTAAGACTCCAAATGTGTGCTAGCACTCTTGAAATTTTGCCACAAAATTTCTATTTCCCCTTGCAAACTCTCGGCATTTTGAGAAATTTGGAGATAAAGAAATTGGTCCAAAACTGAAAATGGAGAAGAGAATAGAGAGAGAGGAAAGTCAAGTGTGTTGGTTGTTTGATTTCTAAAATCAAACAAATGATATACCAAAAATTTGAATTCCAAATCAAGAAAGGTACAAAGCAATTAAGCCTTCCAACCACCCCCATCAATCACTCAAAAGTGACTATACATCACATCACTCAAAGTGACAAGACATCTATCAATTGAATGACTAATGATGTGACGCATGATGTGACTTGTGGGCCGCACTTGAATTCGAAATGCGAGTGGGCCCGCAAACACTCCCGGGCTCGGGTTCGCTAATTCCGAATTAACAAATTTTCCGTTGCGATGTAATTAAATCAAATTTAATTAAATAATTATGCCTAGCAAAATTACTATTCACGTCGCTAACGAATTAATTCTAGATTAACTCGTTCGACCGAATTAAAATCTAATTTTAATTCCATGTTGAAATCTAATTTCGTATAATATATCGAATATATTATTTTATCGATTAATTCCAAATTAATCGTTCTCTCTCTTTTAATAATATTTTATCCCAGATAAAATATCTCCGTAATTAATCCCAGATTAATTTTCTCTCTCTTCTAATTAATCCTAGATTAATAAAGTGCGAGTCATACGTCATTGGTGAATTTTCGGGAAGCGACCCATGAGATCCCCGGATATGTTGGCAGTAAATCCGATCGTCAGACTATCCGAACACGTACGTACCTAGTACTACTTTTTTACCGATTTACAAGACATGGTTGGCTTCTAGCAAAGCATCATGCCTACCCAATTCTCCTGAAATATTCTTAAAGGAATATATGATCTTTATCAGGCGTAGTCTAAGTAGTATTGCATATTAAGATCCAGCATCAGATGTCACGTGCTAGGCCTGGGGCTGGAATTGTGTCTGCCCCGTACGAAGCACATATCGGATCTCTGGTAACTAGTCTCTATAATCGGATAATCATGACCTAGTCATATTATCTCGATGACTGCAGTACATAAGAGCACCAGTTCCGTATCCTACGTGATCATCATCTCCACTATGACTGGAGTGATACTTCCGTCTTGACATCACACCCAATACACTACGATTCTCAATATACCCAGAAGAGGCGTACATAGAACCTGTTAAAGCCCTGGACGACCAAAACCAAAGTATATTGATTGTCGCAAGTATTAGCGGTGCAAGTCTCAGGTTAAGACCAAATACACCTACCCTGATTCGGACTTCCATAGACACATAGTCATACTACCAATGGAATTCCGAGGGGTCTATCCAGAGAGAAGTTATTTCCGTACCATCGGTAAACACAACCTCCTATTACACTTGCATGAGTATCCTATACCCAAATATATGAGAACTATGCAGTTATGCTTCCACAACGCGCACAAGTGTAATACTAGTCTATTCCGTATTATCGATGTCCAATCTCGATAATACTACGACTAGGGATATTTAATGATTAAACCTTCGTGGATTGATACTGTCTCATATCATCTCAATCCGGAACTAATCATATGGACCTTTTATCATTTATACATTTAGGTAATCCAATTACAAATGATAAAAGGGCAATTTCCTTTGTCACATAGTTAATTTGTACAACAACACCATGATCTGTACAAATAGTGATGTTGTGGGTCATAATTGTCCAACAATCTCCCACTTGGCCTATAGCCAATCACTCAAGTGTCCTACACCCGAGCTATGTACGGTTCGTTCAAACTTCTGCTGAGGAAAGGCTTTCGTCAGCGGATTTACTGTGTTATCATCTGATGCGATTTATTCGATCATCACATCTCCACGATGTATGATCCGAACGAATCAGATGAATAATTGAAGTATATATCTGGATCTTTGATGAGACCATTAATTCTTTAGCCTGTGCTGTAGCCTAGCTCAGCTGCTAACAGAACTACTCCTAATCTGATTAGGATTATTATCAATCCAAAAGACTTCTATTGCTGCCTCAGCTGCAGCAATATTCCGCTTTTGTTGTTTATTCGGTAACAGTATCTTGCTTGGAAGATTTCCAGCTCACTGTTCCGTTATTCAAACTGTATAGTACATTTGTTACGACTTATAGTCGTTTTTATCGGTTAGGAAACTTGCAACGGTGAACCCAGTCACTTCAAGTTCTCCTTCTCCATAGTATAAGAAAGCATCTTTAGTTCATCTAAGATACTTAATGATGTTCTTAACAGCAATCGAGTGACTATCACTTGGATTGGCCTAATTGTGACTCCATATGCTCAAAGCGTATGAGACACCAGGTCGCGTACATTTATTTCAATGTACGAGTTCTTAGAGAGTGCTAACAACTTTTAGATCTATCCCAGTAGATCTTTATTCCTAGAATAAAAGTTGTCTCTCCCGAGTATTCTACGGAGAATTTTCATGAAAGCCAAGCTTTCACCGATTGTATTATGGGAATATCATTTCCAAGAAATGATATATCATCATTATTTAGGACAATCACTGTCAGTGCACTCCCACTAACCTCCTTATATACACAAGAATCATTTTCGTTTTGAATTAAATCATACACCATTATGATTACATCAAAATGATAATTCCAAGAACGCAATGCTTGCTTCAATCCATAAATGGATCGAATAAACTTGCAAACCTTGTTTGCTTGTTTTGGTACGACAAAACCGTCAGGATGTTGTAAAAATCCTTCAAAAGGTTTCCGTTAAGGAAAGCGGTTTTGACGTTCAGCTGCCATATTTCATAAATGAAACATGCAGTATCAGCAAGCATTATCCAAATGGATTTAACCATGGCAACGAGTAAAATGTTTCATCATAATCGACACAATGTTGATAACGATACCTTTTCGCTACAGGCCTAACTTAGTACGTTGGTTGTTGCCTTCCATGTATGTCTTCCTTGAAGACTTATATAGTACCAATAGGCACAATGCCTTCCGGTACAATAACCAGTGTCTAAACATGGTTGGTATACATGGAATCCATTTCGGACATCATGGCACTTTTCCATAATAGGGAGTCGATACCTTGTATCACTTCCTCATACGTAGTTAGTTCGTATTCCTCAATAAGATTGACATCTTTATGAGGTGAGATTAGAAACCCATACCTCCCAGGTTGTTTTCTGACTCTCTCTGACTTGCGTGGTTCTTGTGTATTCAAAGATTATTGGTATAGTTTCATCCTTGATGAACTATTGTTCCAATAAGGAATCGGTGTCTGGAATTGTATTACTCAGATTTTCATCGAGTTTTACTTTCCTCCCACTTACAACTGCATATCGGTATTCCTCTTAGGAAAACCGCATGGTGAGCAACAATTAATTTGTTCTCTTGTGAGTTGTATAAGTACTATACTTTGGTTTCCCTAGGATAACCCACAAATTAGGCACTTATCCGATTCGGGTTTTAGTTTGGTATCATCCAAACATATGCCTAGCATTCCCAAATCATCAGGAATGAGAAAACCCAGTTTCTTTCCTGTTCATATCTAATATGAAATCTGTCTAACAGATTTTTATGGAACCTTATTCAAAATAAGTTTTGCACTGTTTAATGCGTATCCCTTGAAGGAAATGGTAGCTCAGAGCGACTCATGATTAACCTTACTATGTCCAACAAGGTTCGGTTTCTCTGTTCGGACACACCGTCAGATTGACGTGTTCCAGGAGGAATCCTCATTGAAAGAATACTATACTCTTTCAAGTATTTGAGAAACTTATTGCTTAAGTATTTTCATCATGGTCCAATCGTGGTGTTTAATACTTTAGCCTATCTATTTGTCTACTTCGAGTCGAAACTCTTTGAATTCATCAAAAGTTTCTAATCCGTGTTTCACAAGAAACACATAACCATAACGCGATGCCACATCTGTAAAGGTTACGAAGTGTTCATATCCACCTCTAGCCTAGCTAGATATGGGCCCACTTACTTCACTATGAACGAGGGCTAACAAATTGGTGGCATTTACACTTTTACCAAGTAAAAAGTATTTTAGGCATTTTGCCCAAAAAACTAGATTCGTAGATATTATTTGAATAGAATCAAATCCGTCCTAGTATCCACTCTTCAAAAGTGTGGATATACGAGTCTTGTTTATTGTGTCCCAGACAACAATGCCACATATAAGTCTCAACTGATTTACTCAGTTTGAGCTATTTGTTTGTCATGTTATACGTTTGAGATTTATTTATATTCAAAATATAAATACTGTTATTCACATCCAATGTGTTTATCTCAATATCATCTTTATATAATAAACATTTTAGTGTTCTAGAATATAAAGGTATACCCGCAACAGGTTAAACTCTGATATAGAGATAATGTTTCTAGTCAAACTAGTTACATTGTAACAGTTTCCTAATTTAAGTACACACCCTGAGGGTAGTTCCTAAACTTAGGTATCTACGGTTAGAACAACGAATCTCGTCCCGTTTCCGACTCGCAGATCAATCTCATCTGAAGTCAGTATCCTGCTAATCAGTAGATTCTGCACACCAGTACATATTTATGTACCACACTCAGTATCTAAAATCCAATTTTAATACTAGTAGCGAACATGTTTATGACAAACATATTTGAAGTCAGAGCCTTGCCCGTCTTCAATTCCCTCATGTCTGCCTTGTCCATACGGTAGTCACGCTTCAGTGACCCCGTTTGCTACAGTTAAGGCAGACATTTTGGGATATGTCCTATGTCTTCCCAGAAGATTATAATGATTTTGTCTTTGTCCTTTTTTTCCACACCCAGAAGCCTTTGGCCAAGCCTTGGCCTTTTGGGATGTCGAAGTAAGATGCGCCTTGCGCTTCTTGCCCTATTGCAAACTATGGCTTTGTCTAATTGAGTATAGCCATTAACTCTCCAAGAGTTTTCTATTGCAATTTGTACTTCTAAGATCTAAGGATAGATCTATGAAGATCCTTCAATTTCAATATCATACTATAAGGATCTAATCCTTAGTTTTGACTAAGAAATTAAGCAGTCTTTGCGGCAAGCATAACAGATTAAGCACTAAAGTTATCATCACATGAATATTCCAAATATCATGTTCTACTATTTGCTCAACTCCGGGCTTAGGCTCGAGACGTCGCTCTATCAAATAAAGTAACTTCTCGGTCTTCAGGACTATCCTGAGATTTTATTTCCAATTTGAAAATTAAAGTCGTTTAAAGACATTTTCACCCAAGATTATGTTTTAAACACTAATATTTCAGTTATTCTTGATTGCTATAGTCCAACTATCCAATCAACGATTTCAGGTACTATAGATTATAATGATTACTATAGTCTAACTATATAATCAACTATAATTTAAATTGGTTAAATTCAATTATATTGATTACTATAATCCAATTATAAAATCAACTATTAATTGAAGTAGTTTGAATACAGTCCAACTGTTTAATTTAAAACAACATTAAATAGTAGTCCAACTAATATATTAATTTATATTGACGAAAAATGAAATGAGCGCGTATTGGCACGTAACTAAACGAATATTGCAAATTTAATACTTGCCTCCCACTATTTTTCGGTGAGCCTCTAACCCTCTGTGGAGTACTCGGGAAACCTTGTTTCCTAGTGGGCTAGGATCCCGTTAAATAACACACAATCTTGACTTTGGCCAACAAATTGTATGATAATTAACTAGTTAGATCTCTAAGATCAATTGGATCCCATCCAATTCCTAGATCAGGTAGGTGGACATCCAAGTCCGAAACATATATCTTATGTATGCCAATATATCTAATATATTCCCTAACCTTTTTCCTCTGAATCAACTAAGCTCTGGCTTTGGCACAACAAACTTAATGATCCCAGTTAAGCGGAACCCATTGACCTTGGAAAGCTTCGTAATCGATGTCGTTGGACAAGAAGTGATCTTGACTTTGGCCAACAAATCACAACTTGGACAAGACACGCTATATGGAACAAAGCCTTCATGATTCAAACACATCCGCGACGGACAAAGGTCTTGACTTTGGCCAACAAACCAGTGCCAATCTTGGATCATGAATAAGAATCACTCAATGGAAGGAAAAACGCTTAATATGTGTTGAGGGTTTTTTCGCGTAAATTGGCAACCAATTTATTATCTTTGTTAAGGTCTCATCATCATACACCCTTAATCATGCATTCTAAAAGCATAATAAGGCGCGTAAATAAATATAATAATGATATGCGGATGGATACTTAAACACATTGTTCCTATAACAAATCTCTCTTGTTCCTCTCTCCCGCTAGCACAATTTTTACTTCTACCCAATTACATAACACTTCTAAAGAAACCTCATTTACATTGAGGGGAATATGTGAGAAGAGAAATACAAAGAGTCAAGAGGTAATAGGCTGCACACGCAGGTCCAATTTAATAAATTCTAAATTTATTACAATAATTTCCAAAATTACCCGCACCCATCTAATATCCATCTGATATACATTATTCATACATCGCATCCATGTATTCACACAAAGCATGTTATCAATCAATCTAATCCAATTAATTAATCTGAAATTAATGACCATCCAATGTTCAAACAACGATTTGATTTTGCGCGAGTCCGACTCGATTTACTAATAAGTACTCAAAGTATGAATTCACGAATTATATTAAACTACAATATTAAATCCAATTTAATTTGTATTTAATACTAATTCTATATTTAATTCTAAATTTAATAATTACACTTTTTAATGTGCCTTTACGACTTAGATTCTAAATCTAATCGTTACGGGTCTCAAAGCCCTATTAACATCCAATGTTAATTTAATTAAAGTCCAATGGGCTTTTAATTAATTTCATAAGGCATGGACTTTTGGTCAATATGGGTCAAACCCAAATACCAAAGCCCATTTAAGGAATCACCCTTATTTGCCAAGAAACCAATTTAGGCCCATTAGGCCCAATTAAAATTAAAGGTCCATTAAGTCATATTTGGACTTTATGGATATGGTTTTGGGCCCAATTAGATCCAAATAATTTGCCTAAACCAAACTTGGCCCAACCAAGCCCATTAAGCCCAAATACAACTTTACAAGCCCATTTCCAAAATAAGCCCAATTAATTAAATCACAACATTCCAATATCACAATTTAATTAATTCAAAGTGTATAGCCATAATTAATTACTCAAATTAATATTTCCAAAACACCAATTTACACAATTAATTATGCTTATTATCATCAATACATGTCCAACATAATTGAATCAAAAAATCATATCATTTTCCATGCAACTAGTCACGGCAATTTAGGGGTTTTCAAAATCGATTTCGATTTCAATCCAATTAATTTTCAAATCAATTTATCCCAAGTATTTTCAACTCATCCAATGATCAAAAAACAAAATTACAATGACTTTAGGGTAAGTCCAACTTTCGGCCAAGCCTACCAATTAGGGAAAATTTGATCCAATTCAATTTTCATCAAATTGACCATGCATAACACCATGTTATCATCATTCAAGCATATTCAAAAAATCAAGTTCATCCAAACATGCTCAAATCAATTTTACCCAATTCCAATTTCATGCTTAAACAAGGCTCAAGATACCATTATTGGGTTTCTAGGTTAGTCCCAAGATCAATTTAAGCGTAAAACTCATGTGTGAATACAATAAAGAAGTATGGCGGAATCATACTTACAAAGATCGGCTTTTGCGATGCGAGGAACAACAAAAAATCTTCAAGCTTTTCCTCCATGAAGCTCACGGTTTTTTTTGCCTCCATTTTATGCTCCATTTTGAATCTTCAAGCTCCAATCTTTGGGTAAGGATTCCATGCCCATGGGTGGATTTCCCTATCACCTTTGTAAGACTCCAAATATGTGCTAGTACTCTTGAAATTTTGCCACAAAATTTCTATTTCCCCTTGCAAACTCTCGGCATTTTGAGAAATTTGGAGAGAAAGAAATTGGTCCAAAACCGAAAATGGAGAAGAGAAGAGAGAGAGAGAGGAAAGCCAAGTGTGTTGGTTGTTTGATTTCTAAAATCAAATAAATGATATACCAAAAATTTTAATTCCAAATCCAAAATGGTACAAGGCAATTAAGCATTCCAACCACCCCCATCAATCACTCAAAAGTGACTAGACATCACATCACTCAAAGTGACAAGACATCTATGAATTGAATGACTAATGATGTGACGCTTGATGTGACTTGTGGGCCGCACTTGAATTCGAAATGCGAGTGGGCCCTCAAACACTCCCGGGCTCGGGTTCACTAATTCCGAATTAACTAATTTTTCGTTGCGACGTAATTAAATCAAATTTAATTAAATAATTATGCCTAGCAAAATTACTATCCACGTCGCTAATGAATTAATTCTAAATTAATTCGTTCGCCCGAATTAAAATCTAATTTTAATTCCGCGTCGAAATCTAATTTCGTATAATATATCGAATATATTATTTTATCGATTAATTCCAAATTAATCGTTCTCTCTCTTTTAATAATATTTTATCCCAGATAAAATATCTCTGTAATTAATCCCAGATTAATTTTCTCTCTCTTCTAATTAATCCCAGATTAATAAAGTGCGAGTCATACGTCATCGGTGAATCTTCGGGAAGCGACCCATGAGATCCCCGGATATATTGGCAGTAAATCCGGTCGTCGGACTATCCGAACACGTACGTACCAAGTACTACATTTTTACCGATTTACAAGACATGGTTGGCTTCTAGCAAAGCACCGTGCCTACCCAATTCTCCAGAAATATTCTTAAAGGAATATATGATCTTTATCAGGCGTAATATACGTAATATTGCGTATTACGATCCAGCATCGGATGTCACGTGCTAGGCCTGGGGCTGGAATTGTGTCTGCCCCATACGAAGCACATATCGGATCTCTGGTAACTAGTCTCTATAATCGAATAATCATGACCTAGTCATATTATCCCGATGACTGCAGTACATAAGAGAACTAGTTCCGTATCCTGCGTGATCATCATCTCCACTATGACTAGAGTGATACTTCCATCTCGACATCACACCCAACACACTACAATTCTCAATATACCTAAAAGAGGCGTACACATAACCTATTAAAGCTGTGGATGACCAAAACCAAAATATATTGATTGTCGCAAGTATTAGCGGTGCAAGTCTCAGGTTAAGACCAAATACACCTACCCTGATTCGGACTTCCATAGACACATAGTCATACTACCAATGGAATTCCGATGGGTCTATCCAGGGAGAAGCTGTTTCCGTACCATCGATAAACACAACCTCCTATTACACTTGCATGAGTATCTTATACCCAAATATATGAGAACTATGCTGTTATGCTCCCACAACGCGCACATGTGTAATACTAGTCTATTCCGCATTATCGATGTCCAATCTCGATAATACTACGACTAGGGATATTTAATGATTAAACCTTCATGGATTGATACTGTCTCATATCATCTCAATTCGAAACTAATCATATGGACCTTCTATCATTTATACATCTACGTAATCCAATTACAAATGATAAAAGGGAAATTTCCTTTGTCACATAGTTAATTTGTACAACAACACCATGATATGTACAAATAGTGATGCTATGGGTCATAATTGTCCAATAAGGACTCACCTGCCAATCGGACCCGTGCTTTAACAATCCAATGAATGTCATTAGGAATACCTTTGATCATCACAAGTCTCATTCGTTCCAAGCAAGATTTGTAGACTTTCATCAGAGAGTTTTGAGGGAGAGAAGGAAATTACTTGTGAAGATTTGCGAGAACATCTTCCATCCTGAAATATGACTTTACCTAAAAAAATTAAACACACACAAAATAAAACACACCAAATCTGAATATATACACAATTTGCATGGGTTGCCTCCCTGCTAGTGCTAAGTTTAACGTCGTCAACTAAACATGACTACCCAAACGTTAGGCTGGATCTAAAAGTGTGACACTTTCTTTTTATCGCTCAAATGATTCTCCCATGTATTGCTTGACACGCTGACTGTTAACTTTGAATATATCGTTGGTGTTGGGATCAACTAATTCAACAGCTCCATATGGTAAAACATGAGTAATCACAAATGGACCTAACCACATTGACTTCAGCTTTCCAGGGAAAAGTTTCAACCTTGAATTGTATAACAACACATGCTGCCTTGGTTCCAGTTGTTTACACACTATTTTTTAATCATGCCATTTCTTGGCCTTGGTTCCACCTGTAGGCGAAATTCTTCCAATTTGTTGAGTTGGTGGAGCCGTTTCTCTCTTGCTGCTTGTGGATCAAAATTTAACTTCTTCAGTGCCCAATACGCTTTGTGTTCAAGCTCCACTGGCAGATGGCACGCTTTCCCAAACACCATTCGATATGGGGACATACCAATGGGTGTCTTGTAAGCTGTCTGATAGGCCCATAGTGCGTCATCTAGTTTTATAGACCAATCTTTCCTTGTTGATCCAATGGTTCTCTCCAAGATTCTTTTGATCTCCCTGTTTGAAACTTGAACCTGTCCATTTGACTGCGGATGGTAGGCAGTGGCAACTTTATGAGTAACTCCGTATTTGGATAAGAGTGCATCGAAATATCTATTGCAGAAATATGTGCCTCAATCACTGATAATCACCCGAGGTGTTCCGAAGCGAGTGAAAATATTATTTTTAAGGAATTTTATCACCATTTTTGAATCATTTGATGGCAATGCTATTACTTCAACCCATTTGGAGACGTAGTCTACTGCAACAAGTATATAAAGGTTTCCGAATGATGGAACAAAGGGTCCCATAAAATCAATCCCCCATACATCAAATATCTCTACTTCCAGAATATTTTGCAGAGGTCCTTCATTTCTCATCGAAATATTTCCCGTTCTCTAGCACCTGTTGCATTGAAGATAAAATAAGTAAGCATCTTTAAACAGAGTGGGCCGGAACAAACCTGATTGTAGGACTTTGGCTGCAGTTTTATTCCTGCTGAAGTGTCCCCGTATGGTGATGAATGACAATGCTGCAAGACATTATTGACCTCTTCCTACGGAACACAACATCTCAGTAATTGATCAGCACATCGTTTGAACAAGTACGCTCATCCCAGATATAGTGCTTGACTTATTTGAAGAACTTCTTTCGTTGCTGATGTGTCCATTCCAACGGCCATTTTCCCGATACTATGTAGTTTACAAAGTCAGCATACCAAGGAACTGTTGGGTTTCTCTAAGGTCCCAAGGATCATATCAAGCAATAAAAATCATGTGCGAATACTCAAAGAAGTTGCGGAATACTTACAATGAACGGATTAGCGATGCGTTGAACAAAATTCCTCCAAGCTCCATTCAAGCTCTCGGTTTTGCTCCTTGTTGTCCTTGTGATTTTCGGTCATGCCCCTTCCATGGATACTCCAAGCTCCAAGCTTCCAATGATGATTCCATGCTCACAAATGCGGTTCCCTATCACCTTAGGATGACCCTTAAGTGTGCTAGCAAAAGAAAATTGCCACGATTTTCTCTTTGGCTTCTCTTTTTTACACGGCCAAGCAAGAAACAAGAAGAAAAATGGCTTCAAAAGCCGAATGGGAGAGAAGGAGGGAAATGGTTCCAAACCGTGAATCATGAAGAGAGAGAAAAAAAAAATTATGTTGTATATATGTTTTTGATTTTCCAAAAATCAAATACAAAAAAACCAATTTCCAAATTCAAAAAGTCAAGGCATTAAAGCCAACCACTTCCATCACTATTCACGTCATTCATGACAAGTTGTCAAATCACTCAAAGTGACTAGACATCACATCAATCGATTGACTAGTGATTTGACACTTGATGTGACTTGTGGGCCGCACTTAAATTCGCAATACGAGTGTGCCCGTAAACACTCCCGGGCTCGGGTTCGCTAATTCCAAATTAACGAATTTTTCGTTGGGACGTAAGTAAATAATTATGCTTAGCAAAATTACTATTCACGTCGCTAACAAATTAATTCTAAATTAACTCGTTTGCCCGAATTAAAATCTAATTTCAATTCCGCTTCGAAATCCAATTTCGTTTAATATATCGAATATATTATTTTATCGATTAATTCCAAATTAATCGTTTTTCTCTCTTTAATTAATATTTTATCCCAGATAAAATATCTCCACAATTAATCTCAGATTAATTTTATCTCTCATCTAATTAATCCTGATTAATAAAGTGCGAGTCATACATCATCGGTGAATCTTCGGGAAGCGACCCATGAGATCCCCGGATATGTTGGCAGTAAATCCGGTCGTCGGACTATCCAAACACGTACGTACCTAGTACTACGTTTGTACCGATTTACAAGACAAGGTTGGCTTCTAGCAAAGCGCCATGCCTACCCAATTCTCCATAAATATCCTTATAGGAATAAGTGATCTATATCAGGCATAGTATACGTAGTATTGTGTATCTCGATCCAGTAACCTTAGATCTCTATGATACTTAAAGATGTTCTTAACATCAATCCAGTGACTATCACTAGGATTGGCCTGATTGTGAATCCATGTGCTCAAAGCATATGAGACACCAGGTCACGTACATTTTTTAATGTACGAGCTATCGGAGAGTGCTAACAACTTTAAATCTATCCCATTAGATCTTTATTCCTAGAATAAAGGTTGTCTCTCCCAAAAATTCTACGGAGAATTTTTCATGAAAGCCAAGCTTTCACCGATTGTATTATGGGAATATCATTTCCAAGAAATGACATATCACCATTATTTACGGGACATCCACTGTCAGTGCACTCCCACTAACCACCTTATATACACAAGAATCATTTTCGTTTTGAATTAAATCATATACCATTATGATTACATCAAAACGACAGTTCCAAGAACGCAATGCTTGTTTCAATCCATCCATGGATCGAATTAACTTGCAAACCTTGTTTGCTCGTTTTGGTACGAAAAAACCGTCAGGATGTTGTAAACATCCTCCAAAAGGTTTCCGTTAAGAAAAGCGGTTTTGGCATTCAGCTGTCATATTTCATAAATGAAACATGCAGCATCAGCAAGCATTATCCAAATAGATTTAACCATGGCAACGGGTAAAAGGTTTCGTCGTAATCGATACTATGTTGATAACGATATCTTTTCGCTACAAGCCTAGCTTAGTACGTTGGTATGTTGCCTTCCATGTACGTCTTCCTTGAAGATTTATATAGTACTAATAGACACAATGCCTTACGGTACATCAACTAGTATCCAAACTTAGTTGATATACATGGAATCCATTTCGGACTTCATGGCACTTTGCCATAATAGGGAGTCGATACCTTGTATCACTACCTCATACGTAGTCAGTTCGTATTCCTCCATAAGATTGACATCTTTATGAGGTGAGATCAGAAACCCATACCCCAGGTTGTTTTCTGACTCTTTTCGACTTACGTGGTTATTGTGTATTCGAAGATTATTGGTATAGTTTCATCTTTGATGAACTATTTATGTTCTATTAAGGAATCGGTGCCGGGAACAGTATTACTCCGATTTTCATCGAGTTTTACTTTCCTCCCACTTACCACTGCATATCGGTATTCCTCTTAGGAAAAACCGCATGGTGAGCAACAATTAAATTGTTCTCTTGTGAGTTGTATAAGTACTATACTTTGGTATCCCTAGGATAACCTACAATTTAGGCACTTATCCAATTTGGGTTCTAGTTTGGTATGATCCAAACATATGCCTAGCATACCCAAATCTTCAGGAATGAGAAAACCCAATTTCTTTCTTGTTCATATCTAATATGAAGTCTGTCTAACAGATTTTTATGGAACCTTATTCAAAATAAGTTATGCATTGTTTATGTGTATCCGTTGAAGGAAATGGTAGCTTAGAGCGACTCATGATTAACCTTATCATGTCTAACAAAATTTGGTTTCTCAGTTCGGACACACCGTCAATTGACGTGTTCCGGGAGGAGTCCTCATTGAAAGAATACTATACTCTTTCAAGTATATGAGAAACTTATTGCTTAAGTATTTTTATCATGGTCTAACCGTGACAGTTTAATACTTTTACTGATCTATTTGTCTACTTTGAGTCGAAACCTTTTTAAATTTATCAAAACTTTCTGATTTGTGTTTGAAAAGAAACACATAACCATAACGCGATGCCACATCTGTAAAGGTCATGAAATATTCATATCCACCTCTAGCCTAGCTAGATATTGGCCCACTTACGTCACTATGAACTAGGGCTAACAGATCAGTGGCACTTTCACTTTTACCAAGTAAAGGTGTTTAAGGCACTTTTCCCAATAAACTAGATTCGTAGACATTATTTGAATGGAATCAAATTTGTCCTAGTACCCACTCTTCGAAAGTGTGGATATACGAGTCTTGTTTAATTATGTCCCAGACAACAATGCCACATATAAGTCTCAACTGATTTACTCAGTTTGAGCTATTTGTTCATCATAACATATGTTTGAGATTTATTTATATTCAAAATATAAATACTGTTTTTCACATCTAATGTGTTTATCTCAATATCATCTTTATAAAATAAAACACTTTAGTGTTCTAGAATATAAAGTTATATCCGCAACGGATTATACACTGATATAGAGATAATGTTTCTAGTCAAACTAGTTACATTTTAACAGTTTCGTAATTTAAGTACATACCGGAAGGGTAGTTCCTAAACTTAGGTCTCTACGGTTAAAACAACGATTGTAGTCTCGTTTACGATTCGCAGATTAATCTCAACTGAAGTCAGTATCCTGCTCATAGCAGATTCTGCACACCAGTACATATTTATGTACCACTTCTAGTATCTAAAATCCAATTTTAATACTAGCTGTGAACATGTTGATGACAAACATATTTGAAGCCGGAGCCTTGCACCGTCTTCAATTCCTTCATTTCTACCTTGTCCATACGACAGTCATGCTTCCGTGTCCCCATTTGCTACAGCTTAGGTAGAAATTCTGGGATATGTCCTTTGTCTTCCCAGAAGATTATAATGGTCTTCTAGAATGTCGAAGTAAGGTGCGCCTTGCGGTTCTTGCCTTATTGCAAACTTTTGGCTTTATCTTCTTGAGAATAGTCATTAACTCTCCAAGAGTTTATCTATTGCAATTTAGTACTTCTACGATCTAAGGATAGATCTATGAAGATCCTTCAATTTCATTATCATATTATAAAGATCCAATCCTTAGTTCTGATCAAGAATTAATGAGTCTATTTGGCAAGCATAATGGATTAAGCACTAAAGTTATCATCACATGAATCTTCCAAAGATCACGCTCTACTATTTGCTCAACTCCAGGCTTAGGCCTAAGATGTTATTTTTATCAAATAAAGTAACTTCTTAGTTATCAGGACTTTCTTGATTCATTATTCCCAATTTGAAAATTAAAGTCGTTTAAATACATTTTCACCCAGGATTATGTTTTAAACATTAATCTTTCAATTATCTTGATTCTAATAGTCCAACTATCAAATCAACGATTTTAGGTACTATTGATTATAATGATTACTATAGTCCAACTATATAATCAACTATAATTTAATAAGTTAAATTCAATTATATAGATTACTATAATCCAATTATAAAATCAACTATTAATTGAAATAGTTAATTCAAATATATTGATTATTATAATCCAATTATATAATCAACTATAAATGAAATAGTTTGAATGCAGTCCAACTGTTTAATTTAAAACAACATTAAATATTAGTCCAACTAATATATTAATTTATTTGACGAAAAATTGAATGAGCGCGTATGACAAGTAACTAAACGAATATTGCAAATTTAATACTTGCCTCCCACTATTTTTTGGCGAGCCTCTAACCCTCTGTGGAGTACTCGGGAAACCTTGTTTCCTAGTGGGCTAGGAACCCATTAAATAACACACAATCTTGACTTTGGCCAACAAATTGTATGATAATTAACTAGGTAGAACTCTAAGATCAATTGGATCTTATCCAATTCCTAGATCCAGTAGGTGGACGTCCAAGTCCGAAACATATATCTTATATATGCCAATATATCCAATATATTTCATAATCTTTTTCCTCTGAATCAACTAAGCCTTGACTTTGGCACAACAAACTTAGTGATCCCAGTTAAGCGGAACCCATTGACCTTGGAAAGCTTCGTAATCAATGTCGATGGACAAGAAGTGATCTTGACTTTAACCAACAAATCACAACTTGGACAAGACACCGATATGGAACAAAGCCTTCGTGATTCAAACACATCTGCAACGGACAAAGGTCTTGACTTTGGCCAACAAACCAATGCCAGTCTTGGATCTTGAGTAAGAATCACTCAATGGAAGGAAAAACGCTTAATATTTTATGAGGGTTTTTTCGCGTGTAATTGGCAACCAATTAATTATCTTTGTTAAGGTCTCATCATCATACACCCTTAAACATGCATTCTAAACACATAATAAGGCGCATATAAATAAATATAATAATGATATGCGGATAGATGTTTATTTAACACATTGTTCCTAGAACAAATCTCTCACTTTCCTCTCTCCCGCTAGCACAAGTATTACTTCTACCCATTACATAACACTTCTAAAGAAACCTCATTTATATTGAGGGGAATAGGTGAGAAGAGAAATACAAAGAGTAAGGAGGTAATAGGCTGGACACGCAGGTCCAATTAATAAATTCTAAATTTATTACAACAATTTCCAAAATTACCCCACCCATCTAATATCCATCCGATATACATTATTCATACATCGCAACCATGTATTCACACAAGCATGTTATCAATCAATCTAATCCAATTAATTAATCTGAATATTAATGACCATCCAATGTTCAAACAACGATTTGATTTTGCACGAGTCAAACTCGTTTTGTGAATAAGTACTCAAAGTACGAATTCTTGAATTAAATTAAACTACAACATTAAATCCAATTTAATTTGCAGTTAATACTAATTCATTTATTTAATTCCAAATTAAATATTACACTTTATTAATGAACCTTTACGACTTAGATTCCAAATCTAATCGTTACGGGTCTCAAAGCCCGATTAACATCCAATGTCAATTTAATTTAAAGTCCAATGGGCTTTTAATTAATTTCTAAGGCATGGACTTTTGGTCAATATGGGTCAAACCAAAATACCAAAGCCCATTTAAGGAATCACCCTTATTTGCCAAGAAACCAATTTAGGCCCATTAGGCCCAATTAATATTAAAGGTCCATTTAAGTCATAATTGGACTTTATGGATATTGTTTTGGGCCTAATTGGATCCAACCAATTTAGCCTAAACCTATCTTCGTACAACCAAACCAAATAAGCCCAATTACAACAATTCAAGCCCAATTAACAAATTAAGCCCAATTAATTAAATTATCAAATTCCAAATTTTATAACTTAATTAACCAAAGTGTAAGCCATAATTAATTACCCAAATTAACATTTCCAAAACATAAATTTGTACAATTAATTATGCTCATCATGATCAAAACATGTCTAACACATTTTAATCAAAAAATCAACTCATTATACATGTTTTCTTTGTCTCGGCATTTTAGGGATTTAATAGTCTGATTCGGTTTTAATCAAATTAAATCCATAATCAACATTACCCAATGTTTTCCAACTCATCCAATGATCAAAAACACAAAATACCAAGACATTAGGGCAAGAGTAGTATTCAGTCAAGCCTCACTAATTTGGGTAAAATTGTTCCAAATCAATTTTCATGAAATTGATCACATCCAACTTCAATTAAACATCATTCAAGCATACTCAATAAAAGAATTTTATGAAATCATGCTCAAATTCAATTGACCCAATTTAACCCTAAGTTCAAGTTTCATGCTCAAATGGCTCTGATACTATTGTTGGGTTTCTCTAAGGTCCCAATGATCATATCAAGTAATAAAACTCATGTACGAATACTCAAAGAAGTTGTGGAATACTTACAATGAATGGCTTAGCGATGCGTTGAACAAAATTCCTCCAAGCTCCCTTGAAGCTCTCGGTTTTGCTCCTTGTTGTCCTTGTGATTTTTGGTCATGCCCCTTCCATGGATACTCCAAGCTCCAAGCTTCCAATGATGATTCCATGCTCACAAAGACGGTTCCCTATCACCTTAGGATGACCCTTAAGTGTGCTAGCACAAGAAAATTGCCATAATTTTCTCTTTGGCTTCTCTTTTTTACTCGGCCAAGCAAGAAACAAGAAGAAAAATGGCTTCAAAAGCCGAATGGGAGAGAATGAGGGAAATGGTTCCAAACTGTGAATCATGAAGAGAGAGAGAAAATAAATTGTGTCGGGTATATGTTTTTGATTTTCCAAAAATCAAATACAAAAAAACCAATTTCCAAATTCAAAAAGTCAAGACATTAAAGCCAACCACTTCCATCACTATTCACATCATTCATGACAAGTTTTCAAATCACTCAAAGTGACTAAACATCACATCAATCGATTGACTAGTGATTTGACGCTTGATGTGACTTTTGGGCCGAACTTAAATTCGCAATGCGAGTGCTTCCGCAAACACTCCCGGGCTCGAGTTCGCTAATTTCAAATTAACGAATTTTTCGTTGCGACGTAATTAAATAATTATGCCTAGCAAAATTACTATTCACGTCGCTAACAATTAATTTTAAATTAACTCGTTTGCCCGAATTAAAATCTAATTTCAATTCCGCGTCAAAATTCAATTTCGTTTAATATATCGAATGTATTATTTTATCGATTAATTCCAAATTAATCGTTTTTCTCTCTTTAATTAATATTTTACCCCAGATAAAATATCTCCGTAATTAATCCCAGATTAATTTTATCTCTCATCTAATTAATCCCAGATTAATAAAGTGTGAGTCATACGTCATCGGTGAATCTTCGGGAAGCGACCTATGAGATCCCCAGATATGTTGGCAGTAAATCCGGTCGTCGGACTATCCAAACACGTACGTACCTAGTACTTTGTTTGTACCGATTTACAAGACAAGGTTGGCTTCTAGCAAAGCGCCATGCCTACCCAATTCTCCAGAAATATCCTTACAGGAATAAGTGATCTATATCAGGCATAATATACGTAGTATTGCGTATTTCGATCCAGTATCGGATGTCACGTGCAAGGCTTGGGGCTGGAATTGTGTCTACCCCGTACGAAGCACATATCGGATCTCTGGTAACTAGTCTCTATAATCGGATAATCATGACCTAGTCATATTGTACCGATGACTGCAGTACATAAGAGAACCAGTTTCGTATCCTACGTGATCATCATCTCCACTATGACAGGAGTGATACTTCCATCTCGACATCACACCCAATACACTACGATTCTCAATATACCTAAAAGAGGCGTACGCATAACCTGTTAAAGCCCTAGACGACCAAAACCAAAGTATATTGATTGTCGCAAGTATTAGCGGTGTAAGTCTCAGGTTAAGACCAAATACACCTACCTTGATTCGGACTTCCATAGACATATAGTCATACTACCAATGGAATTCCGAGGGGTCTATCCAGAGCGAAGCTGTTTTCCGTACCATCGGTAAAACACAACCTCCTACTACACTTGCATGAGTATCATATACCCAAATATATGAGAACTATGTCGTTATGCTCCCACAACGCGCACAAGTGTAATACTAGTCTTTTCCGCATTATCGATGTCCAATCTCGATAATACTCTGACTAGGGATATTTAATGATTAAACCTTCGTGGATTGATACTGTCTCATATCATCTCAATCTGGAACTAATCATATGGACCTTCTACCATTTATACATCTTGGTAATCTAATTACAAATGATAGAAGAGAAATTTCTTTTGTCACATAGTTAATTTGTACAACAACACCATGATCTGTACAAATAGTGACGCTATGGGTCATAACTATCCAACAGGAACATCATGCAGTTTCATGGAAAATAACTGTTCATCTGGAAAGGTTTATTTGATTGTAAGTTCATTGCCAACTGCTTCTCCATTCTCGAGCCTCGATAAGTGATTTGCCACTTAATTTTCTATCCATTTCCTGTGTCGGATCTCCAGTTTAAATTCTTGCAATAGAAGCACCAAACAGATCAATCTAGCACTACAAGAAATAATACTTTTTGTGGCGAAAATTTAGAGGCGAAATTTATTTCGCCACTAATAATAGGACTTTTAGTGGTGAAATTCAATTTCGCCACTAAATTAGTCAATTTTTGTGAAACATTTGCGGGCTTTTTTCGGCGGTCTTCTTGTTTTTGTTTTTGTATTGTTTTATTTTTTTGTTTTACACTGAAAACGTCCCACCTTCATCAACAACTTCATTTTCGTCTCATCAACTTAAGAAAAAAACCATTTTCAAGAAGCGACGCGAGGGACTTCAAGCTCACCACCAACTCTCATATTCTCTCAACAATTCCGCCGCCACTCTCGATAACAAGAAGGTTATTTTTCTTGATAATTTGTTATGGCAAATTGAAGCTCTGTTCAGTTATTGAGACATAGATTTTAGGCCATGCCTGTTAATTGCTTTGCTATATTCTTTTTCACGCAATTGGATCCGAATTTTTTTTGGCCAAATCCAATTGCAGTTAGAAAGTCTACCACCTATGGTTGCAAGCAATTGGTCGGATGATAGAAATGCACAGCTCGATTCAACCACTCAATTCCGGAAATTGCTCTCAATAGGTTTGATATTGAGTGTTATGTTTAATTTTTTTTCTTTATTGAGTGTTAGGTTTGGCATCTTTCTTCGCGATCAAGTATTTGATTGTTGAATGATCTGTGTAGACCACCACTTTAGGACCCAGCAGATAGGAGCAGAATTTATCAAAAGTAAACACAATTGTGAGCAACTCCTTTGCAGTTGTTGTGTAGTTGAGTTGAGCTTTATTCAAAGTTCAGCTGGAGTAATAAATGGTATGGAAAATTTATGCTTTTCGTCGTCCCAAAACTGCACCTACATCAAAATCACTAGCATCGCACATCACCTTAAATGGAAAGGTCCAGTCCGGTGCTACTATGATAGGGGCAGAGACCAGCTTATGTTTCAAGATCACAAAATTTTCGTGGCAATCTTTGTTGAAGTTGAAAGGCACGTCTTTCTCCAACATATTGCACAAAGGTTTAGCAATCTTGGAGAAGTCTTTGATAAATCTCCTGTAAAAGCCTGCATGTCCGAGAAAACTGCGAATCCCTCTGACAGTTGATGGTGGAGGTAATTTTTCTATTGTCTCAATCTTTGCTTTGTCTACCTCGATTCACTTTTATGAGATATGATGTCCCAGGACGATGCCTTCCTGCACTATGAAGTGGTATTTCTCCCAATTGAGTACCAGGTTGGTATATTCGCATCTTTGTAACACATTTTCCAGATTTTGCAAGCAGTGGTCGAACGAGTCTCCAAACATAGAAAAATCATCCATGAAAACCTCTATACTTTGTTCCAGCATGTCTGAGAAGATGACCATCATGCAACGTTGAAATGTAGTAGAAGCATTACATAGTCCAAATGGCATCCTGCCGAATGCAAAAGTACGATACGAACATATAAAAGTGGTTTTCTCCTAATCTTCTGGGGCGATGGCAATCTGATTGTACCCCGGGTATCCATCCAGAAAATAATAGAACTCATGTCCCGCCAATCTGTCTAGCATCTGGTCAATGAATGGTAACGGGAAATGATCTTTCCTTGTTACTTTATTTAGCTTCTTGTAGTCCATGCATACTCTCCATCCAGTCACCGTTCTTGTTGGAATCAGCTCGTTCTTTTCATTTGTGACTATAATTATTCCTCCTTTCTTTGGCACACACTGTATAGGACTCACCCACGTGCTGTCAAAGATGGGGTAGATGATGCCGGCATCCAACCATTTGATAATTTCTTTCTTCACGACCTTCTTTATGATTGGATTTAGTCTCCAATGATGCTCCATTGTGGCTTTGTACTCATCGTTCATCAGAATTTTGTGACTAATGCCTTAAATGTCTGCTATAGTCCAGCCAATGGCTTTCTTGTGTTCTCTTAACACTCTCAACAACTTATCTTCATGCTCTTATATTAGCGACGAAGAAATAATCACAGGTAAATCAAAAGAGTTTCCTAAAAATGCATACCTGAGATGGATCGGAAGTAGCTTTAGTTCCAGCCGTGGTGGTTCTTCAATCAAGGGCTTGATTCGATCATTTTTTGATAATTCCAAACTTTCCACCTGTGGTGTTGATTTGAAGCGAAATGGCCTATCAAGATAGTTGATACATTCCAAAATATCATCATCTAGCTCGCTGTCAATCATGTTAGTGATGCAAGCTTAAAGTTTATCTGTGGGAAGTTGCATTGCATCAGTATCCTGGATGATACTATCTAAAACATCAATTCTAAAATATTCCTCCTCATTTTCATCATTCGGGAAATTCATGGCTTTGTAAACATTGAAAGTAACTTATTGGTCCTGCACTTTCATGGTTAGTTCTCATTTTTGTACATCAATAACAGTTCGACCTGTAGCCAAGAACGGTCTCCCGAGGATGATATGTACATCTTTGTCTTCTTCCATGTCAAGGATAATGAAATCTGCAGGGAAAATGAATTTATCGACTTTAACCAATACATCTTCCACTACACTTTTCGAAAATGTGAGCGATCTATCAGCAAGCTGCAGAGTAACTGAGGTTGGCATTGCTTCTCCGATCTGCAGTTTCCTGTAAATAGTCAAAGGCATCAAGTTAATGTTGGCACCTAAATCACACAAATCATTACCGAAGTAATGTTCGCCTATGTTGCAAAGGATGGTGAAACTGCCAGGATCTTTCAACTTTGGGGGAATCTTTCTCTGAATGATGGCACTGCATTCTTCTGTCAATGCTACTATCTTGTAATCTCCCAATCTTCTCTTTCGTGACAGAATGTCTTTCATGAATTCTATATAGCTGGGCATTTGTTATAAAGCTTCTGAAAATGGAATATTGATATGCAGCTTTTTGAAGATCTCTAAGAATCGAGCAAACTGCTTGTCTAGTTTACTTTTCTGGAGACGCTGTGGAAAATGTGGAGGTGGAGTGAATTTTTCTTGATCATTTGCATTTGCTTCTTTTTCCTACATCTGTGGTTCTGCTTCACTGCTTTCTTTTGGAACTTTCTCAGTGGATACCTTGACTCCAACATCTTTGTTGATTTCAGTATCGCTTTTCAAAGTAATGGCTTGACATTGATCCTTCCTTCGGTTCATTGGATTTGGTTCTGTGTTGCTAGGAAGGTTACCTTGCGGTCTGTAACTCTGAGCAATGGCTAGTTGTCCCATTTGATTCTTCAGAGTTTTCAAATATGATTTGTTGTAATCTGGGTGGTGGTTTGTTCCTTTGCCCTGAATTGTTGCTCCATGCGAAATTGAGATGGTTCCTCCACCCTGGGTTGTAGGTGTTCGAATAAGGATTGTTACCCTGTCTGCTAAAATTGTTGACGTAATTCACCGTCTCATCATGTTTGTTTGTCTCTGGTGCTCCTCCATATACTCATCAATCCAGAAAGTCCATTATAGAAGGTTTGGACTTGTAGCCACTTTGAAATCTCATGGTGAGGACATTTCCGGAGCAATTCCTTCTATCTTTCCCAAGCTTCGTAGAGTGATTCTGAGTCATGTTGCACAAAGGATGTGATGTCATTCCATAGCTTTTCAGTTATGGCTGGTGGAAAGTATTTTGTAAGGAATTTGGTGGCTAGAGTGTTCCAAGTTGTGATGGAACCTGCTGGTAGTGAATATAGCCAAGCCTTAGCTCTATCTTTCAAGGAATATAGAAAAACACGTAGTCTCATTGCTCCTTCAGCCGATCGGTTGTAATTTAAAGTGCCTCAAACTTCCAGGAAGTTGCTGATATGGGCATTAGGATCTTTAGTTGCATTCCCTCTAAACTAAACTGACTGATGTATCATCTGGATGCATGTTTTGATGTCACACGCATTTGCTGGTAAGGGAGGAAACATAATAATTTCACATCACCTACATATTCATATTCCTATATAAATTACATACTTTTACCTTAATATACCTATATATATATATATATATATATATATATATATATATATATATATATATATATTCATAGCATACATGTTGGATTCTATTAAGGTCCCAATATAATAAACAACCATGAAACATGTGTGAATAGTAATCAACGAAGTTACGGAATACTCACATCGATCGGTTGAGCGACGCGGTAACGAACAAAACTCCAAATTCTGCTCACTGCAGCTCACGGCAGTGGACTGCTCCAAGCTTACTGGTTTCGGCTTCAAGCTTCAAGAATCCAAGCTCCAACCTTCGTCGAACGATTCCCGGCTCATGGGTGGACTTCCCTATCACCTTCGCATGTCTCTCGGAGTGCTAGCTTTTGTGATTTTTGCCACAAAAATCACACACTCAAGCTTCCCATTGCTCTCGGTTTTTGACAGAAAACCAGTGAACAATTTTGCCTCCATGGGCGTGTGAGAGAGAGATGAGTGAAAGAGAGAGAGTTCTGTTTTTGGTTAAAGAAAATTGTGTATCTAATACCAATTTTGAATTTCCAAAATTCAATTACAAATTTTCTCTTTCCAAAAGTCAAGCATTAATGCCAACCACCACATCCATCAACTCACATCACTCATAAATAGTGACTTGCGTCAATCACTCAAAGTGAAAGACATCTATCACTTGATTGACGAATGATGTGACGCTAGATGCGACTAGTGATTTGACGCTTCATTTGACTTGCGTGTCGCACTCAAATTTGAAATGCGAATGCGCTCGCAAATAATCCCGGGCTCGGGTTCGCTAATTCCAAATTAACGAATTTTCCATTGCGACGTAATTAAATCTAATTTAATTAAATAATCGTGCCTAGCGTAATTAATATTCACGTCGCTAACAAATTAATTCTAAATTAATTCGTTCGCCCGAATTAAAATCTAATTTCAATTCCGCGTCGAAATCCAATTTCGTTTAATATATCGAATATATTAATTTACCGATTAATTCCAAATTAATCGTTATCTCTCTTTAATTGATATTTTATCCCAGATAAAATATCTCCGCAATTAATCCCAGATAAATTTTCTCTCTCTTCTAATTAATCCCAGATTAATTTAGAGTGCGAGTCATACGTCATCAGTGAATCTTTGGGAAGCGACCCATGAGATCCCCGAATATGTTGGCAGTAAATTCGGTCGTCGGACTATCCGAACACGAAAGTACCTCGTACTATATTTGTACCGATTTACAAGACATGGTTGGCTTCTTGCAAAGCACCATGCCTTCCCAATTCTCCAGAAATATCCTTACAGGAATAAAGGATCTATATCATGTGTAGTATATGTAGTATTGCGTATTTCTGTCCAGTATCGGATGATCACGTGCTAGGCCTGAGGCTGGAATTGTGTCTGCCCCGTACGAAGCACATGTCGGATGTCTGGTAACTAGTCTCTATAATCGGATAAACATGACCTTGTCATTTTATCCCGATGACTGCACTACTTAAGAGTACGAGTACCGTATCCTATGTGACCATCATCTTCATATGACTGGAGTCACACTTCCGTCTTGACATCACACCCAACACACTACAATTCTCAATATACCCAGCATTGGCGTACACAGAACCTATTAAAGCCCTGGACGACCGCAACCAAAGTATATTGATTGTCGCAAGTATTAACGGTGCAAGTCTCAGAGGGGGTTTATCCATAGCAAAGCTGTTTCCCATACCATCGGTAAAACACAACCTCTTATTACACTTGCATGAGTATCCTATACCCAAATATATGAGAACTATGTCGTTGTGCCCTCACAACGCGTACAAGTTTAATACTAGTCTTTTACATATTTATCGATGTCCAATCTCGATAATACTCTGACTAGGGATATTTAATGATTTATCCTACGTGGACTGATACTGTCTCATATCATTCTCCGTACAGGAACAAATCATAGAGACCTCATATCATTTATACATCTAGGTGATCTAATCACAAAAGATAAGAGTGCAATCTCCCTTGTCACATAGTTAATTTGTACAACAACACCATGATCTGTACAAATAGTGACGCTATGGGTCATAATTGTCCAACAATCTCCCACTTGGCCTATAGCCAGTCACTCGAGTGTCTTACACCTGAACTATGTACGGTTGGCTCAAACTAATGAGAAAGTGCTTTCATCAGCGGATTTGCATGATTATCATCTGATGCGATTTATTCGATCATCACATCGCCACGATGTATAATCTGAACGAATCAGATGACTATCGAAGTATATATCTGGATCGTTGATGAGACCATTAATTCTTTAGTCTGTGCTGACGCCTAGCTCAGCTGCTAACAGAATTATATCTAATCTAATTAGATTATTATCGACCCAGAAGGCTTCTATTGCCGCCTCAGCTGCAGCAATAACTCGCATTTGTTGTTTATTCGGTAACAGTATCTTGCTTGGAAGATTTCTGGCTTACTGTTCCGTTATTCAAACTTTGTAGTACCGTTTGTGACTTATAGTCGTTTTATCGGTTTAGGAAACTTGCAGTAGTGATCCCAGTCACTTAAAATCCTCATTCTCCACAGATTAAGACAGCATCCTTAGTTCTCTAAGATACTAAGTATGTTCTTAACTTCAATCCAGTGACTATGACTTGGATTGGCCTGTTTGTGAATCCATATGCTCAAAGCGTATGAGACACCAGGACGCGTACATTTTTCAATGTATGATTTATCGGAGAGTTTTATCGAAAGCCAAGCTTTCGTCGATTTTTATTTATGGGAATATCATTTCCAAGAAATGACATATTATCATTATTTTATAGGACAACCACTGTCAGTGCGCTCCTACTAACCCTCTTATATACACAAGAATCATTTACGTTTTGAATTAAATCATAAACTATTTTGATTACATCAAAACGATAATTCCAAGAACCTATGCTTGCTTCAATCCAAACATGGATCGAATAACCCGCAAACCTTATTTGCTAGTTTTGGGTACGACAAAATCGTCAGGATGTTGTAAACATCCTCCAAAATGTTTCCTTTTTCAGGAAAGCGATTTTTCCCGTTCAGCTGTCATATTTCATAAATGAAACATGCAGCGTTAGCAAGCATTATCCAAATAGATTTACTGTGACAACAGGTAAAAGGTTGAATCGTAATCAACACAAAGTTGATAACGATACCTTTCCGCTAAAAGCCTAGCTTTATACGTTGGTATGTTGCCATCCATGTACGTCTTCCGTGAAGACTTATACAGTACCAATAGTCACAATGCCTTGCGGTACATCAACTAGTATCAAAACATAGTTAATATACATGAAATCCATTTCGGATGTCATGACACTTTGTCATAATAGGGAGTCGATACCTTGTTTCACTTCCTCATGCATAGTCAGTTGGTATACCTCTAAGATATACATTCTTACGAGTTGAGATCAGAAACACATACCCCAGGTTATTTTCTGAATCTCTCCAACATACGTGGTTCTTGTGTATTCGAAGATTATGGTATAGTTTCATCCTTGATGAACTATTTATGTTCGATTAAGAATGGGTGCCTAGAATAGTATCACTCCGATTTTCATCGAGTTTTACTATCCTCCCACTTACCACTACATATCGATATTCCTCTTAGGAAAACCGCATGGCGAGCAACAATTACATTGTTCTCATGTGAGATGTATAAGTACAATACTTATGGTATCCCTAGGATAACCTACAATTGGCACTTATCCAATTTGGGTTCTAGTTTGGTATCATCCAAACATATGCCTAGCATACCCAAATATTCAGGATTTAGAAATCTAGTTTCTTTCCTGTTCATATCTAATATGAAATCTGTCAAACAGATTTTAATGGAACCTTATTCTAAATAAGTTCTGCACTGTTTATGCTTATCCGTTGAAGGAAATGGTAGCTCAGAGCGACTCATGATTAACCTTATCATGTCCAACAAAATTTGATTACTCGTTTCGGACACACCGTTAAACTGACGTGTTCCGGGAGGAGTCCTCTTTGAAAGGTTTCTATACTCTTTCAAGTATATAAGAAACTTATTGCTTAAGTATTTTCCATTACGGTCTTACCATGACGGTTTAATACTTTAGCCGATCTGTTTGTCTATTTCGTGTCGAAACTTAAAAGTTTCCGATTTGTGTTCTTCAAAAGAAACACATAACCATAACGAGATGCCACATCCGTAAAGGTCACGAAATATTCATCTCCACCTCTAGCCTAGCTAGACATGGGCCCAATTGCTTCACTATGAACTAGGGCTAACAGATCTGTGGCACTTGCACTTTTACCAAGTAAATAGTGTTATAGGCACATTGCCCAATAAACTAGATTCACAGACTTTATTTGAATGGAATCTGCTCGTCTTCAATTCCTTCATGTCTGCTTTGTCCAAACGGCAGTCACACTTCCGCGATCCCGTTTGCCACATTTAAGCAGACATTTTGGGATATGTCATTTATCTTCCTAGAAGATTATAATGATTTTTCATTTGCCAGTTTCAACACTCCAGAAGCCTTTGGCCAAGCCTTGGCCTTCTAGAATTTCGAAGTAAGGTGCGCCTTGTGCTACTTGCCTAATTGCAAACTTTGACTTTGTCTCCTTGAGAATAGTCATTAACTGTCCAAGAGTTATTATTGCAATTTTAGTACTTCTAAAATCTAAGTATAGATTTATGAAGATCCTTCAATTTCTTTATCATACTTTAAGGATCTAATCCTTAGTTCTGATTCAGAAATTAAGGAGTCTACTATGACAAGCTTAATGGATTAAGCACTAAAGTTATCATCACATAAATCTTCCAAAGATTATGCTCTACTATTTACTTAACTTCGGGCTTAGGCCTAATATATTATTTTATCAAATAAAATAACTTATTACTTCCAAGACCATCCTGAAATTATTCCCAATTTGAAAATTAAACCATTTAAATACATTTTCCCTAGGATTATGTTTTAAATGTCAATCTTTCAATTTTATCTTGATTTTAATAGTCCAACTATTTAATCAACGATTTTGGTACTATTTATTATAATGATTACAATAGTCCAACTATATAATCAACTATATTTTAATAGATTAAAATCAATTATATTGATTACTATAATCCAATTATAAAATCAACTATAAATGAATAGTTTGAATATAGTCCAACTATTTATTAAAACAACATTTAAATATTAGTCCAACTAACATTTAATTTATTTTGACGAATGATATTTGTTTTGAGCGCGTATAGCAAGTAATTAAACGAATATTGCAAATTCAATTCTTGCCTCCCACTATTTTTCGGCGAGCCTCTAACCCTCTGTCGAGTACTCGAGAAATCGTGTTTCCTAGTGGGCTAGGATCCCGTTAAATATCACACAATCTTGACTTTGGCCAACAAATTGTATGATAATTAACAAGGTAGATCTCTAAGATCAATTGGATCCAATCCAATTCCTAGATCCGGTAGGGGGACATCCAAGTCCGAAACATATATCTTATATATGCCAATACATCCAATGTATTACCTAACCTTTTTCCTCTGAATCAATTAAGCCTTGGCTTTGGCACAACAAACTTAGTGATCCCAGTCAAGCACGACCCATTGACCATGGAAAGCTTCGTAATCAATGTCGATGGACAAGAAGTGGTCTTGACTTTGGCCAACAAACCACAACTTGGACAAGACACCAATATAGAAAGCTCTCGTGATTCAAACACATCCTCGATGGACAAAGGCCTTGACTTTGGCCAACAAGCCAATGCCAGTCTCGGATCTTGAGTGAGAATCACTCAATGGAAGGAAAAATGCTTAATATTTTGCGATGGTTTTTCGAGTGCAAATTGGCAACCAATTTATTATCTTTGTTAAGGTCTCATCATCATACACCCTTAAACATGCATTCTAAACACATAATAAAGCGTGTATGTAAAATAATAATGATATGCGGATGGATACTTTACACATTGATCCTAGATCAAATCTTTCCCTTTCTCTCTCATGCTAGCACAAATATTTCTTCTACCCGTTACACTACACTTCTAAAGAAACCTCATTTACATTGAGGGGAATAGGTGAGAAGAGAATACAAAGAATAAGGAGGTGATAAGGCTGGACACGCAGGTCCAATTAATAAATCAAATTTATTACAACAATTTCTAAAATTATCACACCCATCTAATATCCATCTGATATACATTATTCATGCATCGCAACCATGTATTCACACAAGCATGTTATCAATCACTCTAATCAAATTAATTAATCTGATAATTAGTGATCATCCAATGTTCAAACAATGATTTGATTTTGCGCGAGTCAAACTCGTTTTGCGAATAAGTACTCAGAGTACATATTCTCGAATTAAATTAAACTACAACATTAAATCCAATTTAATATCTATTTAATTCTAATTCACTATTTAATTCCAAATTAAATACTACACTTTATTAATGAACTTTTACGACTTAAATTCCAAATTTAATCGTTACTGGTCTCAAAGCCCGATTAACGTCCAACGTCAATTTAATTAAAGTCCAATGGGCTTTTAATTAATTTCTTAAGGCGTGGACTTTTGGTCAACTCGGGTCAAACCGAATAACCAAAATCCATTTTGGGAATTACCCATAAGCCCAGAAATCAATTTTGGCCCATTAGGCCCAATTAAACTTTAAAGGTTCATTAAGTCGCATTTGGGCTTTATGGATGCGGTTTTTGGCCCAACTGGATCCAACCAATTTTGCCTAAACCCAACTTTGTACAACAAAGCCCAACAAACCCAATTACAACACTTAAGCCCAATTTCACAAAATATGCCCAAAATCAATTAAATCACAAAAACCCAATTTCACAATTTAATTAATTCTAAAGTGTATTGCATAATTAATCACATAAATCAATATTTCCAAATCATCAATTTATAAAACTAATCATGCTTTTCAACATCAAATAGTGTCCAACACAATTTCATCAAAAATCAAACCCATTCATGCTTCTATATGTCTCGGCAATATTGGGGATTTTATGTCCAATTCGAATTCAATCCAATTAATTCCACAATCGACATTAAATCATATTCCCGAATGATTTCCATCACATCCAGTGATCAAAAATCAAAAATCCCAAGACATTATAGGGCTCCACCATTCGGCCAACATAAAATTTTGGGCAAATTTGTTCCAAACAATTTTTAATCAAATTGATCCAATCAATCATCAATTAAAACACATTTAAGCATACTAATTCATCCAATTTCATTATACATGCTCAAAATCAATTTTACCCAAATTTTAAGCCCTAAATAAATTTCATGCTTTAACCTTGCTCAAGATGCCATTGTTGGTTTCTATTAAGGTCCCAAGATCATAAACAAGCATGAAACATGTGTGAATACTAATCAACGAAGTTGCGGAATAATCACATCGATCGGTTGAGCGACGCGGCAACAAACAAAACTCTAAATTCTACTCACTGCAGTTCACGGCAGTGGACTGCTCCAAGCCCACTGGTTTCGGCTTCAAGCTTCAAGAATCCAAGCTCCAAACTCCGTCGAACAATTCCAGGCTCATGGGTGGACTACCCTATCACCTTCGCATGTCTCTCACAGTGCTAGCTCTTGTGATTTTTGCCACAAAAATCCCACACTCAAGCTTCCCATTGCTCTCGGTTTTTGACAGAAAACCAGTGAACAATTTTGCCTCCATGGGCGTGTGAGAGAGAGATGAGTGAAAGAGAGAGAGTTCTCTTTTTGGTTAAAGAAAATTGTGTATCTAATACCAATTTTGAATTTCCAAAATTCAATTACAAATTTTCTCTTTCCAAAAGTCAAGCATTAATGCCAACCACCACATCCATCAACTCACATCACTCATAAATAGTGACTTGCGTCAATCACTCAAAGTGAAAGACATCTATCACTTGACTGACGAATGATGTGACGCTAGATGCGACTAGCGATTTGACGCTTCATTTGACTTGCGTGCCGCACTCGAATTCGAAATGCGAATGCGCTCGCAAATAATCCCGGGCTCGGATTCGCTAATTCCAAATTAACGAATTTTCTGTTGCAACGTAATTAAATCTAATTTAATTAAATAATCATGCCTGGCATAATTGATATTCACATCGCTAACGAATTAATTCTAAATTAATTCGTTCGCCCGAATTAAAATCTAATTTCGATTCCGCGTCGAAATCCAATTTCGTTTAATATATCGAATATATTAATTTACCGATTAATTCAAATTAATCGTTATCTCTCTTTAATTGATATTTTATCCCAGATAAAATATCTACGCAATTAATCTCAGATTAATTTTCTCTCTCTTCTAATTAATCCCAGATTAATTTAGAGTGCGAGTCATACGTCATCGGTGAATCTTTGGGAAGCGACCCATGAGATCCCCAGATATGTTGGCAGTAAATTCGGTCGTCGGACTATCCAAACACGTAAGTACCTCGTACTACGTTTGTACCGATTTTTAAGACAAGGTTGGCTTCTAGAAAAGCACCATGCCTACCCAATTCTCCAGAAATATCCTTACAGGAATAAAGGATATATATCAGGCGTAGTATACGTAGTATTGCGTATTTCTGTCCAGTATCGGATGATCATGTGTTAGGCCTGGGGCTGGAATTGTGTCTGCCCCGTACGAAGCACATGTCGGATGTCTAGTAACTAGTCATTATAATCGGATAAACATGACCTTGTCATTTTATCCCGATGACTGCAGTACTTAAGAGTACTAGTACCGTATCCTACGTGACCATCATCTCCAGATGACTGGAGTGACACTTCCGTCTTGACATCACACCCAACACACTACGATTCTCAATATACCCAGCATTGGCGTACACAGAACCTGTTAAAGCCCTGGACGACCGCAACCAAAGTATATTGATTGTCGCAAGTATTAGTGGTGAAAGTCTCAGGTTAAGACCAAATACACCTACCCTGATTTCGGATTTTCATAGACACATAGTCATACTACCAATGGAATTCCGAGGGGGTCTATCCAGAGCGAAGCTATTTCCCGTACCATCGGTAAAACACAACCTCCTATTACACTTGCATGAGTATCCTTTACCCAAATATATGAGAACTATGTTGTTGTGCCCTCACAACGCGCACAAGTGTAATACTAGTCTTTTACGTATTTATCGATGTCCAATCTCGATAATACTCTGACTAGGGATATTTAATGATTTATCCCACGTGGACTGATATTGTCTCATATCTTTCTCCGTCCAGGAACAAATCATAGGGACCTCCTATCATTTATACATCTAGGTGATCTAATCACAAATGATCAGAGTGCAATCTCCTTTGTCACATAGTTAATTTGTACAACAACACCATGATCTGTACAAATAGTGACGCTATGGGTCATAATTTTCCAACAATACAAACATGTACCGACAATCCAAATCATCCATATCAATCAAAATCATAACACATCACATCATATACAAGAAATCAAATCAAATAGCAAACATAAGACCTATATAGTCTATTCACAACAAAAAAACTTACTCAAACAATCAGATACCATGTAGTTTCAGTAATCGACACCCTAACCTCTGCTCTAAGACCCTGCTAGAGGCAGGATGCTACTGGCAGGAGACAGGATTGACCCATCTCCATAAGCCTCTAAATGTAGAAAAAAAATATCCAGTATGATCTATCCTAAAACTGGACAATCAGTATCTCAGTCCATGATGAAAATGAACCTAGAACAACCATCATATATAAAATGGACCTCAGGTCAACACCAACACATCAAATTCATTATCTAAGGGCTATGTGCCCATATCATCTATCAACACTCAAGGGCACTGTGCCCACAACATCATAAGCAATCAAAATATTTACTTAATATATATACAAACAGCGTGCTCAGCACGTCAAACGAAATAATAAATCAAATATCCTAGACATCTAAAAACTTCTTCTAGGACACTTGCGAGAGTGACTACCGCTTGGGTGATCCGCATCTCGAGCATGACTTCCAAAGTTGAAATGGTTGACCATTTCGATAGCCAACCTGCAAAACTAGCAAACTGATTTGGTGTGAGTTATAAAAACTCAGTAAGTAACCATATTAATACTATAAACAGAACAATTAAATCAATCACATAATAAGTTTTTCATATGTGTCTATTTATTAGTCAAACATTCAAAGCTCACAAAGTATCATCAAATCGATAAAACAATTATATTTAGTTCTATTCAATTACAATTTATCTTTTATACCAAAACACACTTATTTTAACTTCTTTAATCATGATAACCTTATAATTGCTTGACATTCGAGATTCATATGCACTTACAAATACCATAGCACATTTTTCTTATATTCATGAAAAATAATTTCAGGATTATTACACCTACATATATATACCAATACAACTTAGCAAACACACTTTAAAACATTTGATATTCATATCAGTGTCAAATCATTCATCCATTTCACATAAGCATACACTATCCATATATGTTACCAGTTTTATCATACACATACATGTTGGGGTTGGTGCTCAGAGCGCCAATTCTCAGTTGTATTTCTTGAGAATACTACTGTAAAACGTTATTATTTTGAATAATATATGTAGTTTCTATAATATAATTTATCTTTTAATATGGTAAAGACGTAATGACCTTAAAATGATCAGTCATGATGCTGTTGCAAAAGCGTCGCAACTGACATTGAGTTGTATCATGACGTTGTCATTCTCAGACAGTTTTTGGTCAAGGTTTACACTACTTGGTCAGTAAAGTAAACCCGTTGAGACCGGTACATGTCATATACTGGAATATATGATTCCAATGGTTTCTCAATGAACCGTAAGTCTTGGTGTTTATGGCGGATAAACACTGAACGACTCACCAAAGATTTTTAATGGATGGTACACCAACGTTAGTAAGAATATTCTCGGGTTGAGTAGCACTTATGATTCTTCGACTTGAGATACCACTGTGGGCGCATGAGACATCTTCCACACTTAGATGGCAGTCATATCACCAATCTATTTAGATCAGACCTCCGCCTGTTCATTGGGTGTAGATAGATCCTCAGAGTGTCATGTGTGTATCGAGATAGGATCTGTCAGTTCTGTGTACACAGCATAGGTAGTCCATATGATTAGCAATCAGATAAAACTATGGGCCCGGGGTACACTTTAAAAGTCAGTTCTACGTGTTCTTTTAGAGATTGCTAATAGAGACGTCGACGGGATTGTCCCTATAGAGATTTGACGTTTACATCTATATTTCTGGGATATATCTAGATACCTGTGATGGAGGAATTATACATTTGCCATGACCTCGAACTGTATGATTCATCGAGTTTATCCGTGATCGTCAAAATTTACGGGTGGATAAATTATGGACACGAAATTGGATTTTATGATGGATATGCCTGAATCTATAGAGTCTCACTAATGAAATATACTCGTAAAGCACTAGGGCAACATTTATAAATAATATTGATTATTTATAAGTCGTTTAAAGGTTAAACGTAAAAGTACATGTGTAGGATGTTGGACAATTATGACCCATAGCATCACTATTTGTACAGATCATGGTGTTGTTGTACAAATTAACTATGTGACAAAGGAAATTGCTCTTTTATCATTTGTAATTAGATTACCGGGATATATAAATGATAAAAGGTCCTTATGATTAGTTTCAGATTGAGATGATATAAGACAGTATCAATCCATTAAGGTTTAATCATTAAATAATCCATAGTCGTAGTATTATCGAGATTGGACATCAATAATACGGAATAGACTAGTATTACACTTGTGCGCGTTGTGGGAGCATAACGGCATAGTTCTCATATATTTAAGTATTGGATACTTATGCAAGTGTAATATGAGGTTGTGTTTACCGATGGTACGGAAATAACTTCGTTTGGATAGACCCCTCGGAATTCCATTGGTAGTATAACTATGTGTCTATGGAAGTCCGAATCAGGGTAGGTGTATTTGGTCTTAACCTGAGACTTGCACCGCTAATACTTGCGACAATCAATATACTTTGGTTTTGGTCGTCCAGGGCTTTAATCGGTTCTGTTTACGCCTCTTCTGTGTATATTGAGAATCGTAGTGTATTGGGTGTGATGTCAAGATGGAAGTATCACTCCAGTCATGGTGGAGATGATGATCACGTAGGATACGAAACTGGTGCTCTTATATGCTGCAGCTATCGGGATAATATGAAAAGGTCATAGTTATCCGATTATAGAGACTAGTTATCAGAGATCCGATATGTGCTTCGTACGGGGCAGACATAATTCCAGCCTCAGGCCTAGCACGTGACATTCGATACTGGATCGCAATATGCAATACTACGTATACTACGCCTGATATAGATCATATATTCCTTTAAGAATATTTCTGGAGAATTGGGTAGGCACGGTGCTTTGCTAGAAGCCAACCATGTCTTGTAAATCGGTAAAAATGTAGTACTAGGTACGTACGTGTTCGTATAGTCCGACGACCGGATTTACTGCCAACATATCTGGGGATCTCATGGGTCGCTTCCCGAAGATTCACCGATGACGTATGACTCGCACATTATTAATATGGGATTAATTCATCGAGAGAGAAAATTAATCTGGGATTAATTACGAAGATATTTTATCTGGGATAAAATATTATTTAAAGAGAGAGAACGATTAATTTGGAATTAATCGATAAAATAATATATTCGATATATTAAACGAAATTGGATTTCGACGCGGAATTAAAATTAGATTTTAATTCAGGCGAACGAGTTAATTTAGAATTAATTCGCTAGCGATGTGAATAGTAATTTTGCTAGGCATAATTATTTAATTAAATTTGATTTAATTACGTCGCAACGGAAAATTCGTTAATTCGGAATTAGCGAACTCGAGCCCGTGAGTGTTTGCGGGCCCACTCGCATTTTGAATCAAGTGGGGCCCACAAGTCACATAAAGCATCACATCATTAGTCATACAAGTGATAGATGTCTTGTCACTTTGAGTGATGTGATGTTAGTCACTTGTGATTGATGGGGGTGGTTGGAAGGCTTTATTGCCTTGTACTTTTGGATTTGAATTTTTGGTATTAGATTTTAGAAATCTAAATACACAAAACCAACTAACTCATCCTCTCTCTCTCCCTCCTCCTACCTCACAGCCAAGGGCCATTTCTCTCTAATTTTCTTGTCAAAGGCCGAGAGCAAAAGGTGATGAATAAGGGAATTTAGTGGCAAAATTTCCAAGTGCTAGCACACCAAAGGAGACTAACAAAGGTGATAGGGAAACCCATCTATGAGCATGGAATCCTTCATCAAATCTTGGAGCTTGAAGACAACTCAAGGAGCACACAAAGAGGGGTTGACCGAATCCATGGAGCACCAAAAGATGCCTTGGCCGAGAGCTTCCATGGAGGAAGAAAAGTTTTGTTGTTCACCACATCGCATATCCGATCAAAATGAGTATTTCCGCAACTTAACTTTGATGTATTCACATATTTAAATGCTTAAATTGATCTTGGGACTATAGTAGAAACCCAACATAGGGACCCGATAATCATTTCTTAATTTTTGTGTATTTGGATTTAATGATAGATTTTATCAAATACACATTATTTAATTGTCAAATTGAGATATTTGAATAATATCATAAATATATATGTATTTTATATTTAATGTAAATATAATACATATATTTAATGTATTTTTATTTAATTAATTATTTATTTATTTAATTGTTAAATGATTAAATTAATTAAAATATAAATATTTTAATGTTATGATATTTATTTTAATGACTTGAGTTGCCTTTGTTGACTTACTTTATTTCATTAAATTGTTTGATGATTAAAGTTGCAAGTTGATAAAGGCTTTAAATGAAACAATTGAAAAATATCATGATATTTTCTTAATACCCAATTTTCGGCCATGGCTTGGAAAGGGAGTATAAATTGTTTTGTTTTCATTTAGGGTTTCATTAAGTCAAAATACTCATCCAAAACTCCATTAAAATAAGACAAAGAAGCTTGAGAGAAAGAAAAACAACAACAAAGAAAAGCTTGGAATTTAGTAAGTATTTCCAACTTACCATTAGAGAGAAAAATGTTCCTCTTGTTGTGGGCTTCATCTTGTGATGTTCTTACGTTTTTCTATTCTTAATTCTTTGTATTTTTGGAGGATGGAAGTTTGAGGATAGGGTTAATGCATGTATAAGATCATAGAATGCTTCTAATATGTTAACAAGCATTCTTTTGATAGTTTAAGAAACTTGTTGCCATTCTAGAGTTATTGACTTACTCTTAAATGACCTAGATTTGTTCTATAGTTTTTTCATTATGGTGAGGCTTAATTGGTGTGGAAGAAACATGATTGAAGTGTTGAATTTTACTAATTTGGTCTAAATTGTCCAATTTGATGAAATTGAAAAAAATAGGGTTTAAGACCACTTCCAAATTTGGGGATTTTCATTTATGTTGTGTATTTGGATGTTTTTATGATACATATAAAATCTTATGTTGATTAGATATCATCTTGATGTGTTTTGAACAATGAAAGTGAAAAATGCACATTATGCCCATCTAGGAGGCTCACGATCTTGTACAAATTTTTGGGGTTTTTTGTTGCAAATTGAATTTTGATATGTAGGACATGTTAAAATAATTTTAGAAATTATTTAGAATCATCCAAAATTGTTTCGAACAATTTAGGACTAAAATGAACAAAATGCAAAATTTTGGGGCAATTTGGTAATTACAAAAAAAATTGATTTCTTGTGTAATATTTCATAATTTGATAATTGGTAATTAAATAAATAAATTATTTAATTGATCCGAGAAAAATTTTTGAAATCAGAAAATTTTGATTTTCCACTGTTCCGCTGCGTTACCGGATTTCCGCCCTAAAATCCTTTCAAAATGGTATCAGAGCGAGTCTGATTCTAGGCCCCCTAATATGATTATCCCTTTAAATTCAATATTTAATCATGTTTTCTTAACTTTATACATGCATGTTTTAATCTAATTTGATTAGATTTAGGGTGTATGACACTTAGTGGAAAATCCCTAATTAATAATGTTTAAATGTAATTATGTATTTTATGCATGTTATATGGTCCGTCTTGTCAATAAAATTTATGAATATTTCTCCGTGACTACATCCGAGACCGTGCCTCTGCTGTGAGGGTGTAGCCGATAGAGATTTATTTATACCCGATGTATATCAGATACTAAATAAATTTAAGCGAAAGCGTAATCCGGAACGTGCCCTAGCTGTCAGGGTTACGCAAGTAGCTTGATTTTATCATTGACGAGTTTAACCTTGGTACGTCTCCTTGTGGGCCTGCCTTAGCAATCACAATGAGAAACGACCAGGACCGAAAACCCAGGAGTCACTAGTGAGTGATTGACAAATGAGTTGTCTACCTGATGAATATACGTAGGCGAGACCGTGCCTCTGCTGTGAGCTGAAATATATTCACGGGATCCACTTTTCACTATTTGTATTTAATTTAATTATTAAATCTTTGTATTCTGTTTGGGGATTACAGTATTGCATGATTTAGTGGGAGAGGCATTTTTAGATTAAAAATCAATGATCTAGTTTATGCTTATGATATTATATGAAACTGCTTATTTTCTGCTAACTGTTTTCCATGATCTATATGATAGATTTACGATGGCGGCACCATCCACTAATCAGTTTTCACGTATGCTTTATGCGAACAAACTTAAGGGTGTTGATAACTTCGCCGATTGGGATTTGGATTTTAGGATTGTCCTTGACTCCGAAAAGTTGGGATATGTTCTTGAGGGTCCACTGCCCCTTGTTGTGGCAGAGGACACTACACCGGAAGAACGCGAAGTCTTCCAAGCTTGGAAGGATGATGATTTAAAAGTTAAATCATACATCTTAAGTTCGCTTTCACCGGGACTCAAGAAACAATACTATGGCATGTCGGATCCGTATAGTATGATGACTCGATTAAGATAATCGTTTGAGAACCAAGAAAAAGTTGTTGTTCACAAGGTCACAATGGAACTATTCCATGCGCCATTGGATGTGGGGCAAGCTGTTAGCCCGCATGTTCTTCAGATGATCGATTTGATCGATCAATTGAGGCAACATAATCTCATTCTGAATGAAATTCTCGGTAGGAGTGTCATTCTTGGTTCACTCCCAGCTTCTTATCGCCAGTTCGTGATGTACTTCAACATGAATGGGATTATCTGTACCTACCAAGAGCTGCATAGGATGTTGCTCACGGCGGAAGAGGACCTCAAGAAGGGAGTACCGACTCGCCCTCCCAGACCTACTTCACTTTCCTCTTCTTCCCAGACTTGGTCAAAGGGAAAGAAGAAGAAATGGAAGAAGAAAAAGAAGGGTCTCGGTCCTCAACCACAGGTAAAGATAGCCCAGCCCAATAGAGCTTCTGACGACAAGTGCCATCACTGCAGCAAAGTCAGGCACTGGAAAATGAATTGTCCTGATTACATTGCCCAGCTGAGGAGGGAGAGAGCATCTACATCAGGTACATTTATTTTTCCAGTTATTGATATATCTTTAGCTTGTGAAGCCACTACTTCCAACTGGATTTTAGATTCAGCTTGTCCCATTCACATTTGCAATTCGTTGCAGGTGCTGAAGGAAAGTAATAAACTGAAGCCTGGAGAGATGCAGTTGCGATTCGGGAGTAGAGACTCACTGGATGCAGTTGCAATGGGAGTATGCGAGATCTCTTTTCTGAATGGGACACTTTGTTATATGAATGTTATTTTGTACCTGAATGTGTAGCTAATATTATATCTCTTTTGTATTGGATACAGAAGGCTATCGTATTAATATTAAGAAATGTTCTTTGTATTTATATAATAAATGTAATATTCAGATCCTTTGTTGTCCAAATAAACTTGGTCATTATACATTGCAAACTTCAAAAGATATTTTGAATAGTGGAATTAATAAATGTAGTTTACCTGTTGTTAATAATACTGAACTTTGGCATATGCGGCAAGGTCACATAGGCATTAAACGCCTTACCCAATTGGTTAGGAATGGTTTGATACTAGATCTCACCATTGAATCCTATCCAACTTGTGAATCGTGTATTCAGGGTAAGATGACCAAAGCCTCATTTTCAGGTGTTGGACACCGTGCCACTAACTTACTGGAACTTGTACATTCTGATGTATGTGGTCCACTAAGTCAGACTGCTCACAGTGGTTATTCGTACTTCGTTACCTTTACCGATGATCTGTCATGGTACTGTTATGTCTATTTGATGCAATATAAATCAAAAACTTTTGAAAAGTTCAAAGAGTTCTGAAATGAAGTAGAAAAATAAACTGGTCAATATATTAAATGTCTTCGATCTGATCGAGGCGGAGAATATATGAGTGGTGAGTTCATTGATTATATGAAAGAGAATGAGATTCTCGCTCAATATACTCCTCCAGGTACTCCACATCACACTGGAGTGTCTGAGAGGAGAAATCGGACTTTATTGGATATGGTCCGATCGATGTTGAGTTTCACAGATTTGCCCTATTTCTTATGGGGCTACTCTCTTTTAACAGTTGCATATTTTTTGAATACGATTCCTTCAAAAGTTGTTCCTACGACACCGTATGAGATATGGTTCGGTAGGAGACCAAATCTTAGTTATATTAAGGTTTGGGGTTGTCTTGCCTATGTTAGGGTGACTCAGCAAGATAAGCTTTCGCCTCGAGGGCAAAAGTTTAGGTTTGTCGGATATCCTTCGAATACGAGGGGATATCTGTTCTATGATACCAAGCATCAAAATGTGTTTGTAGCTCGCTTCGCAAGATTTCTAGAAGTAGAATTTTTGTCAGAAGGTGGTAATCATACACAGGTTGAACTTGATGAAGTCCAACCTGAAAATAACGAACCAACGGAGGAACCTGAAGTTCAAGTAGATGAAGGACCTTCAACACACCCACTCCGTAGGTCAGAAATGATATCTAGACCTCCTGAACGCTTGTATTTGATACAAGAAAAGAGTCTAGATGTTTTCTTAGTTGAAGATACTGATCATTTTACCTATAGAGAATCGATGTTGGACATTGACTCCGTGAAATGGCAAAATGCCATGAAATCCGAGATAGACTCAATGCATGAGAATCAAGTTTGGGACTTGGTTCCGCTTCCCGAAGGAATTGTTCTTATCAGTTGTAAATGGGTTTACAAGAGGAAGCGAGGGCCTGACGGTAACGTTGAAACTTACAAGGCCCGACTGGTAACAAAAGGTTACACGGAGCGACCTGACGTCGACTACGATGAAACTTTTTCACCAGTAGCAATGTTTAAGTCTATTCGGATTTTGCTTTCTATATTTGCGTATCATGGCTATGAGATTTGGCAAATAGATGTCAAAACGGCTTTTCTAAATGGATTTCTTGATGAAGAAATCTATATGGAACAGCCGAAAGGTTTTGCGTCCAGCGAAAACTCGGGTATGGTATGTAAGCTTAAGAAGTCCATTTATGGACTTAAACAAGCTTCACGAAGTTGGAATATTTGATTTGACGAGATTATTAGATCGTCTGGTTTTCTCAAGAATTCGAAAGAATCCTGTGTATCAGAAGGCCAGTGGGAGCATGGTCGTATTTTTAGTCCTATATGTTGATGACATCCTAATCATTGGGAATGATTTAGGTATGTTACAAAGCGTCAAAGAGTACCTCTTTAAGAATTTCTCCATGAAGGACCTGGGAGAAGCTTCCTATGTTTTAGGGATAAAACTCTATAGAGATAGACAAAGGAGGCTGGTTGGGTTATCCTAATCAACGTACATATATAAGATCCTGGAACGGTATAATTTTGGTAACTGTAAGACAACAAACATACCGTTCAGACATGGGATTCATTTTTCAAAAAATATGAGTCCACAAACAGAAGATGAGAAGGTTAGAATGTCTAACCAACCTTATGCTTCGTGTTTGGGTAGCATAATGTATGCCATGTTATGTACTAGGCCTGATATCAGTTTCGCTGTTAGCGTAACTAGTCGATATCAGTCCAATCCAGGTAATGACCATTGGATGGCCATTAAACATATCCTAAAGTATCTTAAAGGTACTAAGGATAAGTTAATAATTTATGGAGGAAACGAACTGCAAGTTAACGGGTATATGGATTCCGATTTCCAATCGGATCCAGATGATAGAAAATCTACATCTGGATTCGTATTTTCCCTTAACGGAGGTGCAGTTTGTTGGAAGAGTTCCAAACAGGGGTCAACAACAGATTCAACCACTGAGGCGGAATATATTGCAGCTTCTGAAGCTGCAAAGGAGGCTGTGTGGTTAAATAACTTTATCACAGAATTGGGAGTTGTCCCAAGTATCGAGAATGCGATTTCGTTATACTGTGATAATACTGGAGCCATTGCGCAAGCAAAGGAACCGAGGGCGCATCAAAAGTTGAAGCATGTGGAACGAAAGTACCACATCATTCGAGAGATTGTGTCGTGAGGGGATATTATCGTGTGCAAGGTACAGAGTGAAGATAATGTGGCAGACCCGCTGACGAAGGCCATACCCTCCGAAGTTGTTTGATAAACACGTGGAGTCGATGGGTATTAGATACAATCGATATTGGCACTAGAGCAAGTGGGAGATTTTGTTGGGGTTGGTGCTCAGAGTGCCACTTCCCGGTTGTATTTCTTGAGAATACTACTGTAAAACGTTATTATTTTGAATAATATATGCGGTTTCTATAATATAGTGTATCTTTTAATATGGTAAAGACGTAATGACCTTAGAATGACTAGTCATGATGTTGTTGCAAAAGCGTCGCAACTGACATTGAGTTGTATCATGACGTTGTCATTCTCAGACAGTTCCTGGTCAAGGTTTAAACTACTTGGTCAGTAAAGTAAACCCGTTGAGACCGGTACATGTCGTATACTGGAATATATAATTCCAATAGTTTCTCAATGAACCATAAGTCATGGAGACTAGTATAGACATGTAGGTGTTTATGGCGGATAAACACAGAACGACTCGCCGAAGATTCTTAATGGATGGTACACCAACGTCAGTAAGAATCTTCTCGGGTTGAGTAGCACTTGTGATTCTTCGACTTGAGATACCACTGTGGGTGCATGAGACATCTTACACACGTAGATGGCAGTCACGTCACCGATCTATTTAGATCAAACCTCCGTCTGTTCGTTGGTGTGGATAGATCCATAGGGTGTCCTATGTGTATCTAGATAGGATCCGTCAGTTCTGTGTATATAGCATAGGTAGTCCATATGATTAGCAATCAAATAAAACCATGGGCCTGTGGTACACTTTAGAAGTCAGTTCTAAGTGTTCTTTTAGAGATTGCTAATAGAGACGTCGACGAGATTGTCCCAATAGAGATTTGACATTTACATCTATATCTCTGGGATATATCCGGATACCTGTGACGGAGGAATTATACATTTTCCATGACCTCGACCTGTATGATTCAACGAGTTTATCCGTAATCGTCATAATTTACGGGTGGATAAATTATGGACACGAAATTAGATTTCGTGATGGATATGCATGAATCTAGAGAGTCTCACAAATGAAATATACTCGTAGAGCACTAGGGCAATATTTATAAATAATATTGATTATTTATAAGTCGTTTAAAGGTTAAACGCAAAAGTACATGTGTAGGGACCCGATAGTCATTTCTTAATTTTTGTGTATTTGGATTTAATGATAGATTTTATAAAATACACATTAATTAATTATCAAATTGAGATATTTGACTAATATCATAAATATATATGTATTTGATATTTAATGTAAATATAATACATATATTTAATGTATTTGAATTTAATTAATTAATTAATTAATTAATCATTAAATTTTTAAATTAATTAAAATATAAATATTTTAAAGTTATGATATTTATTTTAATGACTTGAGTTGCCTTTGTTGACTTACTTTATTTCATTAAATTCTTTGATGATTAAAGTTGCAAGTTGATAAAGGCTTTAAATGAAACAATTGAAAAATATCATTTGATATTTGCTTAATACCCAATTTTCGGTCATGGCTTGGAAATGGAGTATAAATTGTTTTGTTTTCATTTAGGTTTTCATTAAGTCAAAATACTCATCCAAAACTCCATTAAAATAAGACAAATAAGCTTGAGAGAAAGAAAAGCAAAAACAAAGAAAAGCTTGGAATTTAGTAAGTATTTCCAACTTACCATTAGAGAGAAAAATGTTCCTCTTGTTATGGGCTTTATCTTGTGATGTTCTTATGTTTTTCTATTCTTTATTATTTGTATTTTTGGAGGATGGAAGTTTGAGGATAGGGTTAATGCATGTATAAGATCATAGAATGCTTGTAATATGTTAACAAGCATTCTTTTGATAGTTTAAGAAACTTGTTGTCATTCTAGAGTTATTGACCCACTCTTAAATGACCTAGATTTGTTCTATAGTTGTTTAATTATGGTGAGGCTTGATTGGTGTGGAAGAAACATGATTGAAGTGTTGGATTTTACTAATTTGCTCTAATTTATCCAAATTGATGAAATTGAAAAAATTAGGGTTTAAGACCACTTCCAAATTTGGGGCTTTTCATTTATGTTGTGTATTTAGATATGTATATGATACATATAAAATCTTATGTTGATTGGATATCATCTTGATGTGTTTTGAACATTGAAAGTGCAAAATGCACATTATGCCCATCTAGGAGGCTCACGACCTTGGACAAATTTTTGGGGTTTTTTGTTGCAAATTGAATTTTGATATGTATGACATGTTAAATTCATAATAGAAATGATTTAGAATCATCCAAAATTGTTTCGAATAATTTATGACTAAAATGAACAAAATGTAAAGTTTTTGGGCAATTTGGTAATTACACAAAAATTTGATTTCTTGTGTAATATTTCATAATTTGATAATTGGGTAATTAAATAAATAAGTTTATTTAATTGATCTTAGAAAAAGTTTTGAAATCGGAAAATTTTGATTTTCCACTGTTTCACTGCGTTACCGGATTTCCGCCCTAAAACCCCTTCAATACATACACTTAGACATACATACAATCATCGTGCAACCAACCACGAAGCACACATAACAATCAATACATCAGAAAGCACATAATCAAACAACAACACACATATATGATTGGCTTATACATACAATACTCGTACAAGACTCATTATCTATTTTAGAATAGGTATGAGATGAATTCTGTCCGAACGGATTCCTAATCAGCTTGACTACTACACCATGAATCACCCAATCAAACATACACAGAAGCAAAAATACCATATAATATAAATTCATCACATAATTTCACATACACCAGCACCTACACGATAAACAATTCGAACATCATTCAAATACTCATATATATACATATCTTTATAACATACAAATATACATAATTATGAACTCAAATGCTAAATCCCCAACCATCTTTATATATTTCATTACTGCTCAAACACTCTTAGTTTCAGATTTTCCATATAGTAATCTTTGATATAGAAACTTATCAACTATAATCATCCATTTAGAAATAACTTAGCTTATATTTATTCCTTATCTTAATAAACCAATCCAACCTTTACAGCCACAATCGCATGTTCGAGAGAATAATAAACTTATCCATAAAAATGCACACATACATATGCTAATACATACGCTGAAGTCATACTTATCTCCTTTACCGATCTTTTATACCCAAATCATACATATCATATCATCTTATACATATACATACACACGTTTATACACTTATACATATGATTATATATATACTTACACATGCTCATACATTTACATACACATATATATATTATTACCGATTCACACACTTTCATATATCCATACATACAAATAAATATTAAGCTCATTCCATGTTTCACTTCTTATCATATCAATAACAACAATTCGTACCTATGGTTATCAATTATTCTAACCATACATAATCTCGAACTTTGTTCCCAAGAATATGCCTTAACTATACTCTTTTAACCTAACATGTCAATTATATATATATATATATATATATATATATAAATGTAATCAAAATAAGAATTCACCAATCTGAGTTCTTATCACATAGGTTACTTATTTGGCCTCGCGAGAACTTCAGGTCTTTGTCACATCTGTCAAAATAAATGGTGAAATACCATCAAATCGCGATTTACGATGTTCTAGACTTAACTACGATAAAATCTCAGGTCTTTCCGGAACAACCAAACAAGTCTGATTTCAATACTTTCAGTTTTCAGTAATCTTAAAACACCATTAAAAACTATTCTAAGCCACTAGTTCACCTAAATTATCGGTTTACGTGTTTTTAGAAGATCTTCTGAAAAAGTTTTGCAAACACTACAGAAGGGTCCCAAACCTTTCGAACCTACCCGGATATATCCAAACATGTTCGTAATATCATAAATAACTCATAACTATCAACAAAACTAAAACACATCTTTATACCTAAAAACCCACTTTTACCGAAAACATATATATTCTATCGGATCGATCAAACTCGTTCCGTTTTCACTCGGATTCTATCGAATGCTCATTTCAATATACTAATACAAAAATAATTTAATTTATATCAATACTCTACGCTACAAAGCAACTGGATACATCCGAACATTTAACTATAAACTTGAAATTTGCAGATTTTTACCGGGAGGTCTTATCGAGATTTCGAGGCCATATACGGACTCCAAATGATCCCACGAACGCGTTGGAATCCATGAAATTCCTATCGGAGTTACTTTTCATTATGGGTAACTATTCATCTAAATCTTCCTTCCTCGTTTCGTGTGCAACCATGCATGGAACGAAAAATTTATCACCGTTAACTTGTAGTACTCTCTGATAGCTTCAATTTGGCGCGTGGCTCGGGTCATGAAATGAAGAGAGCAGTCAAGATCGAAAAACCCACCACGCGCGTCTCCTTCTCTTCTGCTTACCGTCGACGGTAAATTGGGGCTGCCGCCGGCCACCACAAGGTGAAGGGGTGGCCGGCGCACCCCGCTGGACAGTTGTGCTAGTCGGCGATGGCCGGCACGCCGCCGACACAACTGGTCCAAGCTTTAACGAGATTTGGGAATGAGGGGTCGAGTTGGGTAGTTTTTAAGGTTATGTATTTTCTGTAATTATAAGAAACTATGGGTATCTATAGAGAAGCTTTCAAAAATTACATCTTGATTCCCGCGAAATTAAAATCAGGCCCCTATCATGGGTTTTCTTGAAAATTCATATTTTGGAAGCCTTTCTGATGGAAATTTCGAAACGTGTTCAACATAAAAGTTATTCGTCTCGAAAACATGAGTCTAATGGTTTAAGAATTAGCCCAATTGAATTTCGTTTACTATTTTTATAGCCGAAATAAAAAACTTTCATGCGTAAAATATTATAAATAAAAATCGCGTAACCGGTTTTCGAAACCACGCGTTTTCCAACGCGACAAAACTTCACTTAAAAATATTCCAACCTATTTCACAACACATAAACTCTGATTTTTTATTATCATCCTGTTCCAAATCCTTAACTTTAATTCGGAAACCTTCCAACACCATTCCTAAAAACTCGGGATATTACAACAGAGTTGTAGAAAATTGAGTCTTCTTTTATCTAGAACTGGAATCGCCTCAATCTGATATCGGAGTACAAAGTTAGGGCCAAAATACGAAAATTACGCCAGGTTGGAATTTCTGAAATTGTACATTGTTAGAACGCAATTTTAAGTTTCTTCCCTCCAAAATACAATATTATTTCACCTACATAAGAAATGAAAATTCACAATAAAAATATATAAAACATAAATTTAATTGTTATTTCACAAATGTGTTAAATTAAGGGGATTAATGAAACTACAAGTGTAAAATGATTAATTTTTCTTTTAATAAATGTGCACTTTTTAATGTTCATCACACCCCTCAACCAGCTTATTACCAGTCCCTAATAATTTAAACGAAAACAAAAAAAAATTCTTATTAAAGTTAGTAATTATTTTCTTCTATATATTTTACCATTTTTCCATACACACATGAGTCAAAATATCAATTAATTCATTGTGCCCATAATATTAACATGTCTTGTTGAAAAGAGAGTAATATTTTTGTTCTAAAGTTATATCATAATTCACACATTTTGGCAGTGGAAGTTTATTTATAAATACAAAAATAATTTTTTTAAAAAATAATAATATATCTTCAATCCTTATAGCGAGCTTTGGGCTAATGACTCCCAAACCAGTTGGCTTTAGGGCACTAAGTGTTAAGACACCCCTACAGACTTAATTGCTTGGATATCAGATGTTAAAAAGAAGAAGTGTTTGATTTCCTTAAGTTTTCTCTTTAACCCATGTATTGAACTTTGGGCCAGTGACTTCCAAACCAGTTGGCCTTAGGGCACTAAGTGTTAAAACACCCATACAGACTTAAGTGCTCGAGTTAGAGAGGTTACGAAATCGAACTTATCCACACATATTTTTTTTTCCTTTTTTTCACTTTTTTAAAACTCAAGCTCTACCGTTTTACGCGAACAATCAATACTTGCTCAGGTAAAATGTCTGATTACTAAGTAGATGTTTGGTTAGTTTTTTTTTTTTGATTTTCCCTTTTTTTCTTTTGGAAATAAAAATACAAACTCCATTGCTTTTAGGTGCTGCCTCCAACAAACTAGAGGACTGAATATTACGAAATTTTCACTTTCAACCCATGATCATATGTTACCATGTTTGTTGATAATACTTGTCAAATGAGCATGTGAAAATCAAATTTAAATAATTTCATGTAGAATTCACAAATTTAAATGATTCAAAATGAAAGAAACAAAAATAACTTGTTACGAATTACATTAAAAACAAAAATAAATTTTTATTTTTTTACACACAAAACAAAGAAATTTTTTTTTAAGCAAAAAAATAAAAACATTCTAATCAACTATCCACTCTCCTAACCAAATTGAGACATGTTCCCCAATGTCTGAATAAGAAGAAGTTGAGTTTAGAAGACATTACCTGATTCGTGTGGTATTGACAATTGAATCTACAACACTGCTACTAAAAAGAAAGATTATAACTAAAAAAATTAAAATAGTAAATTGAAATGTAGTTATCATTGTGGCTCATATCTTCCTCGTGTTTTACGTCCATTAACGGCTTGAACGTCCTTTATGGGTCGAGGATCTGCTTCCCATCCAATTTTTTATAAATCGATAGACAAAGTCTTTTAAAGTCAGATTCCCGAGACTGTAATTTAGCACCCCAGAAATTACAACGGCTGCTATGCTAAAGGTGGCATAATACGTGATATGAATCATGTTTCAAGCATTTATATGCCCATGAAATGATGTTTTGGACATTCTTAAAATTCCTTGCAGTTCGATACGAAATTTGTTCGATATTCCATTCCAAACAGCCCTTAGTATTCGGGCTATAACGTTTTCATATGATCTCCGATTTTTATGAATTGTATATCGTCCGAAATTAAAGACCGAGACCTACAACTTCCATGTTGGACAGGTTTACAAATTTGAATAATAAGTCGGTCAAAAATCATAGTTTTCGTGGCTTCTACAGTAGAATTCAGGAATAAACTAGAATTGAGTGATGTGGCAAATTTTGGGCCACTCATTTGTAAACAAAAAAATGTTGGACAATTATGACCCATAGAATCACTATTTGTACAGAACATGGTGTTGTTGTACAAATTAACTATGTGACAAAAGAAATTGCTCTTTTATCACTTGTAATTGGATTACCTAGATATATAAATGATAAAAGTCCATATGATTAGTACCAGATTAATAAGATATGAGACAACATTAATCCACTAAGGTTTAATCATTAAATATCCCTAGTGGTAGTATTATCGAGACTGGACATCGATAATGCAGAATAGACTAGTATTACACTTGTGCGTGTTATGGAAGCGTAACGACATAGTTCTCATATATTTGGGTATTGGATACTCATGCAAGTGTAATAGGAGGTTCTATTTACCGATGGTACGGAAACAATTTCGCTCTAGATAGACCCTTCGGAATCCCATTGGTAGTATGACTATGTGTCTATGGGAGTCCGAATCAGGATAGGTGTATTTGGTCTTAACCTGAGACTTGCATCGCTAATACTTGCGACAATCAGCATACTTTGGTTTTGATCGTCCGGGGCTTTAACAGGTTTTGTGTACGTCTCTTCTGGGTATAATGAGAATCGTAGTGTATTGGGTGTGATGTCAAGATGAAAGTATCACTTCAGTCATATGGAGATGATGATCACGCAGGGATACAAAACTAGTACTCTAAGTGCTATAGCCATCAGGGAAGTATGACTAGGTCATGACTTTCCGATAATAAAGAGACTAGTTGCTAGTGATCCGATATATGCTTCGTACGGGGCAGACACAACTCCAGCCCCAGGCCTAGCATGTGACATCCGATATTGGATCGTAATGTGCAATACTACGTATACTACGCATGACAAAGATCATATATTCCGTAGCAGAATATTTTGGGAGAATTGGGTAGGCACGGTGCTTTGCTAGAAGCCAACCATTTTTTGTAAATCGGTAAGTACGTGGAACTGGGTACGCACGTGTTTGGATAGTCCGATGACCGTATTTACTGCCAACATATCTAGGGATCTCTTGGGTCGCATCCCAAATATTCACCGATGATATTTGACTCGAACAATATTAATATGGGATTAATTAAGAGAGCGAAAATTAATCTGGGATTAATTAGGATAAGAATTAATTTGGGATTAATTATCAGAGAAAGAATTAATCTGGGATTAATTGCGCCAATAATTGATCTGGGATTAATTTATGAAGAAGAGAGAACGCGATTAATTTGGAATTAATCGGCAAAGTAAATTTAATGGTAGAAATTGGATTTTACTATTTAATTTATTTAAATTGGGCTAAAATAATATATTAAATATATTAATTGAAATCGGATTTCAAAGCGGAATTAAAATTGGATTTTAATTCGGGCGAACGAATTAATTTAGAATTAATTAGTAAGCGAATTTCGTAATAATTTTGCTAGACATTATTATTTAATTAAATCATATTTAATTAAGTCGCGACGGAAAATTCGTTTAATCGGATTAAATGAACCCGAGCCCAAAAATGTGTTGTGTAAGTAATTTTAATTTTGAATTCAATGAGGTAGGACCCAATATAGACACGGTACAGAGGTATGGCGACGCTGTCCGGGTTCGCGGCCCATTCGGGAGTACGAAATAGCCCACGGGGGACTAAACCGGAGAATAAATAAAGGAGTCGCCACCCAGTGTGAGCTGAGAAATGATTTAAGGCCGCACTCACCCCTCGCAAGGGAAGACCTCAAACCGTGGGGTTCGGAATGGTCCCTTACTTATGCCAATTGTAATGAAATGATTTATGCAATAATATAACCAAGTCTTATGCAACACATGCAAGATAATTTAATCAACACACAAGTTTGCATACCCATGAACATTAATAGAAACAATGGAAGCATATTACATTAAAAAGAGATATTTAAGCACATGATGCAGAAAGAAATAACCAAAGAGGCAAACATGCATGAAACATGAGGAAAGAATATGTCCAGTGTGTCCGCGTTCGAGTAGCGTTCGGAAACGCGTTCGAACGGAGTGAGGCAGAATGGACGCGTTCGAGTAGCATTCGTAAACGTGTTCGAACGAGATTACGAAAATGGCATCTATAATGACATAAACACATACATGAATGTTTCCTAAGCGGTACGTGGAGTTGTATCCCAAGTACAGACCGCACTACCGTCCATTCGGATTCAGCTACGGAATTTACGTCTGGGTTTCCATCCGATATACCACGAGAGGCAACACTCAAGCATTAACACAACACAATCATTAACCCAATATTGACATACATGAAATATGGTAATGCATATAACAATAAATGACCGAAGAGTCAAATATGCGAAATAACAAGGAAGATAAATAACACAAAATAAGTGCGGAATAATAAAACAATAATAAATGTAAATTAAATGCGAAATAATAACAAAGACAGATAACACGAAACAAATACGGAATAATAAATATGTGACCCAAGAACTTGGCCGTTTTCAATGTAGGACTTCACATGCCCGGTTGGACATATTTCACGTCCAACCAAGCATGCCGCGTCCAGAACGACAAAATAAAGAAGGTAAGGGTGCCCTCAGGTCTTACCTTTTAGGTCGCTTCTCGGGAGTCCGTCGAGACGTCACTGGAAGGGTAAATGCTTCACTATTTTTCTGGTTTGCTTGTTCGCTATTTCCTGCTCACTGCTTCGCCGCTTCTGCTCACTATTTTACTGTTTTTGTTCGTTGTTTTTGGGTTATTTTCTGGACTGGTTTTGGGACTGTTTTAGGGTTTTTTGGGACTGTTTTCTGGACTATTTCGGCGGACCAGTGACTATTTAGGGGGTGATTTTCGGGACCATTTTTTGGTGACTTTCGGTCGCTGTTTTACTGGTTTGGGGGCTGCTGTTTCGGACTACTTCAGGGACTGTTTTGGAGTTATTTGGTGCTCCAATTTTTTTCCCATTGAGGCCGAACCTAAACCGACTCCCTTTGAGCCCATACGAGGTCTTCCCCAAGACCAGTTGAAAATGGATGCTTCAACTCCCTCATGAGCACTCTTCGCAAAGATGAAGTGCGGAGTTAGTTACAATGGTGGCATTCCCTGCAGTCGCTGTATTTGCTAGTCCCATTTCAGTAGTTCAAGTAGAGATTTTAGGCTAGCCAGCTTTCAGTGCAAAGGAAAGATGTATTGATAATCTATAGCATATTCTATAAGACTGAGCTACCAAGCAAAGAAGTGAAAGGCCTATCATTTAGAACAATAGTAGTCCTACCCTGTCTAAGCTCCGTTTAGCAAAACGCAATTGGTAATATATCTATGATTATTACTTATACCATAAACGATTCCATTTAGAACTTTATTCGAAATAGGAGTGATCTCTCCATTGAGGTTTCAGGAATTCATTCATTAGAGACTATTTTGGGGTATATTTTGGGTGGTCTGGCTCACAGTTTTGCGGTTTGTTTTCACGTGGGTGGAGGGCTGCTTGGTTGGAGTCAGTGAGGGCTAGGGTGTTCTGGTTTGTTCGTCAGTTTATTATCGGTTTTTTTGTTGTTTCATTCGGTCAGTGAAGGATACCTGATTGCTGCTCACGTTGATTGAAGCCTTAGGGTTTGCCGTTTGTTTGGTGCTAAGGGGGCTGGTATGTTAGCTTGTTTTTGTTGCTTTGTTTAGTCTGCTGAAGTTGGCTGTGTCGGTGGGGTTTATGGGTGTTGCTAGTCGGTGAGGTTTGTGTGTGACGAGTGGGTTAATGCGTGAATGCCGTGAGTGGTTTATGGCCTATGTGCGTGAGTGTAGGGTCTGTGCGTGGTCAGTGAACAAATGAGAGGGGGGCTGCTATGTATGGCTTCATTTTGGTCGGTTAGTAGGGTGGCTTTGTTGCTGAAATTTTACGTGTTGGTTAGTTTAGGGGCTTGCTTCTTCTCACGGCTTGGTGTGTTGACATGCATGTATGGGAGCTATGTCTTCACGTGGCTACCGAGAGATATGGATGAGAGAGGAGAGAGGCGAGAGAGGTTTTTCTTGTTCCTTTTGGCGTGAGTTTGTGGAGTGTGTGAGGGTGTTCTTTGAGTGTGTTTTGTGAGTGCGTCGTAGGTTTGTGAGTTATTGGTTGATAAGAGATGGTGTGGAGCCTAAGGTTTCTTTGTTTCTTTTATTTGATGAAGGCGTGTGGGTGGAAGAGAGAGGAGAGGGAAAAGTAAGGGAGGCGTGAGTGTTTCTTTGATGGGAAGAAGAGAGAGGAAGGAGACAGTGACGAGGAGATTAGGGTTTCATTTTGTTTTGGTTTTTGGTTCTGCCGTGAATCCAAGGGGAAAGGAGGCGTCAAGAGTCTAGGCTTTAGGGTTTGGTTTAGGTTATGTTTTATAGTGGTGCATTGGGGTTTTGGATGGGTGCGTATGGGCTTTAGATAGGTGCGGGGGTTTTGGGCCAAGATTAATGTTTAAAACAGGAATCGACTAAGCAAACCCGTGGCTAACTAGCGAGTTTAAATTTGACAAAGTTATTAATTATTATTATTATTATTATTTTGAATTTTCCCTTCCGACGACCGTTTCCCGCGACTTATAGGGTAGTGCCCTCATACGAGGCTCATCATTTGGCTTTATGCAAAAATGCAATGTCTACACCCACTTACATACATCATCTAATCATTTGTTGATGGAAGTTGTTGGGACAATTTAAATTGGATTTACTAACCCATCACACCAACCAACAATAAATAAACAATTAATGAATTTTTGGAATTTCATTATTATCTCTTTTTCCCACATTTGAAGAAGTGCCACTAACTTCTTTTATTATTGGCCGACAAAAACAATTTTTCCTTTTCTTTTAGAAAGAAGAAGGCAAGTGGCCATTTTTGTTTTTTCTCTTTGAATTGGCAAAGAGCTACGTTGCTTTTTTTTAAGAAATAAAAAGCATATGGCTCTCTGACTTTTGAAGTCAAGGCCAAAAGAAAGCAAAAAGGCATTTTAGCCTCTTACTTGCAGCTTTGGCCGATTTTGGCCTCAGTCTTTAGAAGATTAAAAATTGCTCTCTGTTTTTTTTCTTTGAGAATGCCAAAAGAAAAGCATTCTGGTTCTTCTTTCATTTTGGCCGAATTGGCCACTGCATTTGAAGATTTGGCCGAATAGTTCACCAAGTAACCGATTGCTTCCCTCTCTCTTGGGCAAATTTGCTTCTCCTTGGGAGATAAAATTTGTTCCTTTTGTTCTTGCTAGCACATAAAGGAGTCAAGTAAAGGTGATAGGGATACTCACCCATGATCTTGGAAGCTTCAACATCCATGAAAGTTTTGAAAGTCAAATCCGATCAATGTAAGTCCTCCGCAACTTATTTTTGATTTTATTCACACACGAATCACGTTTATAGATCCCGTGGCATGTCTAGGACACTAACAAAAAAATCATCTCTTACACTATAAATAGCAAACACTATTCATCATCTTCTCTTCTCCTTAGGGCACGAATTTGGTCCCTAAAATAACTTTAAATTCCTTTATTTTCTCAAGCCAATGTGAAGGAAAAATTGATGATTTCAACTTCTCTTTATGCAAGTAAGCTTCTTTTTCTTCTTCCTTCCTCTAATCTTGAGTTTATGACATGAATCGTCTTCCCCTAAATTCGAACTAGAAAAACCCTAGAATTTTTTTTGCATTTTAGCTCCAAAAGTGTTGCTAACATACATATTTAAGCAATTCATTGTAGCATTGAGCATAGATTGAGCTTCGTTTTGTAAATGCCCAAATTTTCCAAAAGGGTAGGGGCTGACCGAAACTGTTATGATCTTGGGGCGGTGGAGTGATTTTGTTGGTTTGATGAAAATGATTGATGAAGTATCCTTGGAATGATGTTTTATATGAGTTTGTTTTGGTTTAAGTTCAAAATCTAAAATTGCATATTAAATTAGGAAATTAAGCATGTTTTATAGGTTATAAAGAGTGCTTATAATATTGCAAATTCTGTTGGGGGTCATTGGATAGGAAGAATTAAATGAGAAGGTGAATTAAGAAAGTTAAGTAACGATATTGGGTTAGGATGCTTTCCGTACAGGCTGTAAAGATTTACTTGTAAGTCAATTTTATGTTATCTGATTGATGAAGCGTAAATTTTTGGGTAAACTAGACACATAAGGTAGTAACATATCCAAATTTTAGAATTTTTAGACTTACGATGAGACCGAACCGAATTTTGAAGTTGGGCTATCTGCTGCCCATGTGCCCAGTTTTTCCAATTGCACAAACCCTGAACTTCAATCCATAACAAGAGTTGCTGGTATCGGAATTGAGAACCGTAAAATTTGACATAAACTAGATACGTTAAGGATCATCTCAGTAAAATTCCAGCTTCAGATTCATCCCCAAATAATCACAGAGAATTTTTAAAATTAAATATCAAGCAGTAAATCTTCTAACGATTAGTAAAATATAAGTTTCCGCTACCGCACTTGTACAACTCCAAATCTAAGCCCGTAAAATTCATAGATACAATAGATATTTTCAATGTTCAAGTAGATTTGGCATTCATTTATTGCATATATTTTCATGTAATTTGTAAATATTATACGTTATAAGAAAGAGAACTAATGGTTTCTTTGACTTTAGATCGACGTCAAGGTACTCGAAGGTCACCTACGCCATGTACCACACCCGACTTGTCATAGCACTATGAGTGGATTCTTTTTAAACTTGTGTTTACTTATATGTTTTTAGATGAAACTTACTTTTCCACATTTAGGGCGTTAGCCAAGTTTATCTCAGATTTTTTACGAATAAAAATATTTTGAGCAATGTTTTAGAAAGTAATGTTTTATAAAGCATGATTTTGTGATTTTTGGAGGCATGGAGACAAACTCACCTTAGTTGTAACTTGACTCATATATGGAATTGACGGACTCGGAGAATATGTACACACGTAGTTCAGGACTAGGGATTACAGATGGCCCTAGATCCTATATTTCAGGGCTAGGGGGGCTGCGAGACGTAATGCCTATAGACCCCATATTCAGAGTCAGGAGGGTAGCATAGATCCGCACCACCGACTCCAGTTTAGTGTCTTAGGGGACGGCGAGACGTAACATCCCAAGACCACCAGTTTCGTCATAAGGGGGGACGGCGAGACGTAACGTCCTCATACATCCGGATTTTCAGAGACAAATAGTTCATAGATTCAGATTTTCAGAAAATGTAGTTTTAAGAAAGAGATTTCGAGAGAAACTATTTTATGAGAATTTCAGACATGTACAGACAGAAATTAGTTTTCAGAAAGATTTTTTAGAAAGAGAATTATTTTGAGATAAGAAAAGAGATTTCAGAAAAGATGATTTCCTTGAGATGAATTTGATTTTAGAATAATGGATTTTCAAAATGTATTTTAGTTCCTGTTTTAAAATGTCCACTCACTAGGTCATTCAAACGATCTAACCTCCCCTAACTCCCAGTTTCTTTGTTTTGCAGGTTACTCGGAGGACGAGCTCGAAATGATGGATACTGATGGCAGTCACTAGGGTATTTGAGTCCACCAGGTCAAGTCAGAGTTGAATTATAGTCATGTATCACGCATATTATATAGTAAATATTGTATGTATAAAAGGGTTAAGTGTCATGAATAAGAATTGTAGAAGACGTACATTTGAGTATACAATTATCAGTATTAAAGTTCTCTACATGTTGTTGTTTGGGCAATGGTCTCATGTATGAGTTACATTTTAGTTAGAGTTATAGTAAGGATCACAGTCAATAATTCAGAGGCTCAGGGGGATGGATCAGTCTATCCCATGCCGGTAGCATCTCAAAAAGAGGGATGTTATAAAGATGGTATCAGAGCATGGTCTAGGGAGTTAGTGACTGCAGTGGGTAGAGTGTTGCGACCTTCTATACGTAGTATGTCCTGGGTATTAGTAAATGATGCACTACCTCTCCGGTATTCAATCCGCGAGTACATCTTCAAGCCCTATAGATAGGTTAGTAAAGAATTCTCTAGCTATTCAATAGTCTTCCTCATAAAGCAACTATATTCCTTGTTCTAGTTGAAAAGCCTTCCGTAATGATTTTGAGTTACTAGTAGAAGTTCAAGATAAGCTATGAGAATAGATAGTGAAATTCTAACAATATTCACTTTAGGGAGTGGGAAGAGAAAGCTACAGGAGAAGGAAAAAAATGATGTACAGATATATAAAGCAACCGGAGATAAAGAAAAATAGAGAGATATAATGAGATAATAATAATAGTAAGGAGAATATAGTAATCCCGAGCAAGAATAAAAGATGCTAGATAAACCTGAGTAAGGTTCCTTACTTCCAAATAAGATTCATTCCCTCCTCGGAAAATTCTTTCGAGTGGGTCCAATAGTCTTTGAGTACCTCGCATAGATAACAAGTTCCCCAAATAACGAAGGATAGTCAAGAAGATAAAAGAAGCAAGAACTCTGAATTAGTCGTAGAAGTTTCCAATAGACATGAGATGTCACAAGGGATATGAAGATTATAGATACTCAATCCCAGGCCCATAAGCAAACAAAATAAATGTCGTAAGGAAAGTGATTATTGCCTCAACCAAGAAACTCGATATAGATACGACCCTAAGCTACCTATATTTCGAACCTCTCAGTGTTACCGGCTAAGGAAACTTATCCTGACAGAGTCTATCTCATACCTATCTTACATTAGTAATAGACTCTACCATGACATAGAAGATCAGAATGAAAACACTGACATTCGTTGAAATGTAAATTCTAGTCCCATCATTTACCATCATATACAAGGAAAACTGTAATGAAGCCCGACGATGGTGTCTCCTAAGATAGAAACACTGAAGGATAGATTACTCAGAAATGATCCAGGGAAGTTTCTGAAGTTAGAAAGAAAGAACCTGATATGATCCTAGATAGGCAAGTGGTAGTACCGGTAAAAATCCATAGATCAGACCAATACCAATAGGAACCCATGTAAGTTTAAAAAGAGTAAACCCATGAGAATTGGAGACACTCATGAATTAGAAACAATGCCAGTGTGGACAGTAAGGATTAATGTTGTAACAGCAGCCTATAGCAAGAGTAGAGATCTAGAAGTAGCCTATGAGTATGAACCACCACTAACCTTTGTAGTATAACTTAGAGCCAAGAGAAAAGTTATTGGAATTGATAATATAGAAGGATCAAGAAATAATAAGGAAGTTCAGTACATATAGTAACATAGATAACGTAACTTAAGGACACTAAAGTAAATGGAGACCTCAGGATGGTTGATAAAGGTTGAGGAACCTTAAGACATGAAAACGTAGATACAGATCACAATAGAATGAACGATAACTCTTCTGTTCGGTAGCCTGACTTTAGTAAGTATACAAACATCTAATCAGACATGGAAAACGTGTATTCACCCCTAACTTAGAGTTCAACAAGACTTTGACCAAGTAAAGTAAATCATCTAACATGATAGAAAAATCACGAAACAGTTAGATAGCTGAACCAAGAGGTTCAACAGAAACTAGATAAGAAGCATAAGCTAGTAATATGATGTAATAGATGGAATAATTTGAATTCAAAGTAAGCCAAGCTTAAATTATAGGTGATATCCTAATCCATTGTGAGAGTTATGGTCTCAAAGAAGGTAAACGCTCCAAATAGTAAAGGAATCAGAGAGAACTCGGAAGTAAGATATCTGACTTATACAGAGCTTCTCACCAAACCAGAAAAGAAAAGATTAGTAAGAGAGCAACACCCAAGCCAAAGGTTCAGTAGTGATGCCATAACTTATTGAAAAATTTGGAGTTTTTAGAGAAGTAATTACTTAAGAGGTGTAAGGAACTGAGATAAGGAGGAAATCGAAATAACAGAGCAAAACTTTGAAAAGAATACTAACAAAGGGAGTATGGTATGACTTTGAGAGAGAGTAAGCCTTAAGAATATTCTCAGTAAAAAGATAGTGTGATCAATAGACGGAAAATCATCAGGGATAAAGTTGAATGCGATAATTCATGTAGTTCCTAACAATAGTACCTTAGTGTGGGAGCCTAACATCAGACATGTAAATGAATGAGTCCTAGGATTATAAATGAGCACCATGTGCGGCTGTAGCACAGGCAGCTAGTGAGACCACCATAACCGAAAAAGATTTCAAGATCAACCCTCACCATCCCAACCCTCGTTAGACAACAGCGGTAAAGATGGACTTCAATGTTCATCCCAACAATATTCCCAGAAACCAGTGAATTTGAGGTACAGTATAGTATCCTATAAGATAAAGTAAGAGATATTTAAAAGACAATACCCCTCAGATAAGAAGACAAAGGCATAGATCACATAAGTTTCAGGTCTAGAATATAGCAAAAAAAGAACTTTAAGTAAAAGGTTTGGATGTGGAATTGTCGAGGTTAGACAATAATAGGAAATGATACTAGATAAGCAATGACAGAAGTACGTAACAGTGAGGTTTCTCAATATTGGAATAAGACTGGAATTCTATGAAATGGAAATGAAAGACAGGTAATGAGTATACCCTATAAGTTTCCCACGCAATGAACCTAGTTAGGAACAAGGCATGGTATGACCTGAAACAAAATTATCGAGGGCATGATAAAAAAGGGTCAAGGAAACTAAGTATACGGACAGTGTCGAGACCTGGACAACACCTAACAGAATAAGACTATGAGAGTAATTGAAAGTGGAATATCCTAGAGTGCAATCAGGCGAAAAGAACAAGTTTGTGTAAAACATGGTTAACATGATTATACTAGCAACAGATGTAAATGTACGAAAGAAGTATGAACATTAGCCATAACTGAATCGCCAGCGTCGACGTTAATAGTAAGGAATACATTTTAAATAAAAGTATACATACAGCGAAAACCTGGACAACGGCATCGATGTTATTCCTGAGTCTTTAGCCAATTAATAAGGACTGCCAGAAGATCTACCAAGAATTAATATCTTGGAGTTAAGAGATATCAGAAAATCTGGTGGTAAACTTATAGCATAAAAGAGCTTGATTTTAAACTATAAGTTCCTAAGCCCGAAAGGTAAATAGAGACATTGTAACATCCCCAATCCGGAAGATGCTACCGGTAGGGGTAGACCGTACTAACCCCATAAGCCTTTGACTTTTTGACAACTGCTAATCTCATTTTATATACATCCTCATGCATGTGACCAATGCCCAACTCATCAACATAAATATATAACTCACTACTCATTACTGTACTCTTTTTAAAAAGAACAAATACAATTTACAACTTTGTTGAGAACACTAATGCATATGACAATGACTGATACAAAGCTATTAACAAATGCATGACTTTATTGTACTATATTTGACTTGAACTGATGGACTCCATACCCTACTGACTGCATCAGTATCCATCCTCTTGAGCTCATCCTGCGAGAATACCTACAAAATAAGAAAACTGGGAGTGGGTCTTAGATCGTCGTACGATCTAAGTAAGTGGACGATAAAAACTGAATACTATAATGAAAAATTTTAATTCAAAAATCAAGGGCCTTTCAGAAAATCAAATTATTTGAAAATCATTTTCTTGTCTGAAAACTCTGAGCTATTTTACAGAAAACTTATCTAAAATCCCTTTAATAAAACTTAACCTTTCTGAAATCTACTTTCTGAAAACTGTTTCTGAAAATCTAATATCTGAAACTCGTTTTTTTGAAAATCTGATATTTGACACTCTTTTTCTGAAAATCTGATATCTGAAAACTAGTCTGTATCTGAAAAACTTGACGTATGGGGGCATTACGTATCGTCGTCCCCCCATACGCCTAACTAAAGCCAGGAATGCAAAACCATGACTTTGGGGTGTTATGTATCGCCGTCCCCCAAAGCATGCCACTCTTGTCCCTGAAACTAGTGGTCTTGGGTCGTTACATATCGCCGTCCCCCAAGCCACTAAACTACAACTGGGGGTGCAGATCTTTGCTACCCTCCAAGCTCTGAAAATAGGATCTAGGGGCATCTGTCATCCCTAGTCCTGAACTAGGATCTGGGGGCGTTACGTATCGCCATCCCCCCAGTCCTCTACTTGTGCACATGAGCTATCCGTCAATTCCATATCTGAAAAAATTTACATACTGAGGTGGGTTTTTTCCCCCATGTCTCGAAAACATAAAAATCGTGCTTTGAATTCTCAAAATTGTATAAAACAATTTCCTTTCAATAGCATCAGAAAATAAAATATGGCTAGGCCCTAAATATTGAAAGTAAGTCTGTGTTTAAATTACTTAAATGAAAAAACAACTGGAAAAGAGAGTGTCCACTCACAGTTTGGAATCTAGATGGTGCTATATAGCTTCGTCAAAGGATAATGTGATCCCTACAATGGTCTATAAATGGTAACTTGGTTAGATTACAAACCATGAGATGAGTTTCCGACCTAGGCTAAACTTTCTCAATTCAAGTCTGTGGTATCGTTACTTAGTATACCATGCTTGGTATAAGATGCAAAGTATGCATGTGAACTGATACGAGACCCTAAGGGTGGTCTCTAACACGCTAAGGTGGAACTGGGATGGTTTATAACTGTTTTGGGTAAATTTTTGACCTCACTTTTGACCAATTGACAACACGTTTGTTTTAAAAAAATCAGAATTGTTGAGAAAGTTGTGGAATTCTCTAGATAGGTCCGGATATACTATTCATCCGAACTTTTTATCTACATTTTTGACTTACTTCTGATCCGAATTTAGAAAAACGTCCAATGCGAAAGTTGTAGATCTTGATCTCAGCTTTCCGACGATATAAAATTCATAAAAATCAGAGTTCGTATGTGAAAGTTATGGCCTAAACACCATGTGTTATCCGTAGTGGAACATCGTAACATCTAATATCGGATTCTCAAAGAATTTACCGATAGTCATCTCATGAAAGTATAAGTTTCCAATCATAATTTATATTATGTGATACTCGTCTCATAGTGTATCAGTAGTCAGAATTCCCAGTCGTTACAAATTCTCCCCCAATTAAATAAGATTCGTCATCGAATCTTTCTTAGGGCTCAACTCGTAGACCTGTCCTGGTCGATGCCAGGATATCCATGTCTCTGGCTATCCATTTGCTAGAGATCTTAATATTAAATTCTCAGGAAATATGTTATCATACTTGTGCATACTGCTCCAAAGTTCATGGGCCTTAATGCATAACATCTTGAGTTCCTAACAAAAATGTAATTCCTTAATCTTACTTTATGATCCTCTGCTAATCTCGCTGCATATGTCATCATACTACCCCTACCTCTTATGTTTCACAGAACTTTATTTCTAAAACTTCCAATTATATTCAATGTCTTTTATCTTCATCTATCTTCACGAGTTTTCATTTCCAAAATTGTGCCATATTTGTAGTATGTCCTCTTGTTCATCTTTGCTTTATTCTGACTTCACAACCCCTTTAATACCTCTTACTATGACAAAACTAACTTTAAAATATTCTTAGTAACTTTTGTTACTTTCCATGTTTAAAGTGTTCCCATAATCTTTCATGTTCTCACCCATAACCTTCACTTTCTCTTAACCTGTGTATACTTCAAGTTCTTCAGCTATTCTATTTAAATGACTTTATAGGATGTACCTTATCTTAACATTTATTACCTGATCTCAACCAACTATTTGACATCCTCAGTTTTCTGCCTTACTAAACCTTCTGCTCTTATAAGCTTTCTTTTTTGAGTCCTCACATTTATGACTATCTCTGGTTTTTAGTCTTCGTGATTTATAACTAGCCTTTCCAAATACTCTTACTGTCCATTGATGTTTCTCATATTTTTTATGTTATATCAGGGTAGCTTTCTCTCTGGTGATTCTTCTTGTTTGGCTAAGTAGTTCTAGGGCAAGGTATCTATACTAAGCCTGATTATACACAATTTTATGCTAAAGCTATGTTCTTTATTACTATGTTAACACATGTTATAATGTTCTGCTTTACTCTTCTGCACCTTTGATTACTTTGCCAGCAAGATCCGGTTACTATCTTTTACACGACTTGTTCTTTATGCTAAGATGCATTACTTGTAAATCTTACCATTACTCGAGGTTCGTTTATGCATATTATACCTTGATGATTTATTCACTATGGCTAAGGCAATCCCAAACCCGTGGTGGTTTAATTAAACTATGGTTAGCTACTTCTCAGAGATCACAAGAATCAAAACAAAATAAAACTTTGGTTCTAGTCCAACGCTTGAGAGCTACCAAGTATTTTTCTTATATTGTCATCTTACCTTGATGGTTCTTCTTTCAAATCTTATGGTTAATGTTCTTTTCATTTTTGTCATACTTCATTCTATGTCTGAAACTTTTGTAATATAAAGGTTCGATACCCCTCATAGGTTTATCTATTTTATGGGACCACTTTGAGGAAAATATCATGGTCCATCTCTGCTGTCGCGATCTATAGGGGGTTGGGAAGGTGGGGATCGATCTTGACGCCTTCCTAGTGGTGGTAATCTCATCCACTACCCATGTTGTGATTGCGTGTTCTGTTCATCTATAAGTTTGAGACTCTCATGTTGCTAGTTCCCGCTCCCACACTAAGATACTCCCACTAGGTACTATCTGAGTTGTCTCCTTTTTCAACTTCACTCTTGATTCGCTACCCGACTATCGATTATACTATCCCTTATCATGAGCCTTCTCTAGAATCATGCTCTCTAATCACTTCATCATTTTTCTTTTGTACCACTTTCTTCTAGTTTCTGTTGCTTAACCCTCTTAAGTCTTTATTCTTTCTCAAAATCCTGCTATACTCTATATGTTATTCTTTCTTACGAAGTCTACTGAGCTACTTAGATTTTCTTCCCATCTTAGTCTTTGAACTTCTTATATCCTTTCTTTTCTGAAAATTCTATATTCAATTACTTAGGACATCTTTTACAGAATCTTTAGTTCAGGTACTACCCTTTACGTAGTCTTTTCTTCTCACTACCATGAGATTCTTTATAAATTGTTCACTATATTCCTGAAAATCGTTCTCCATGCTCTCTTTGTACTTCTAAGTTTTTACTTCTTTACGAGTTCCTTAAACTATTCTATCTCATACTCCTTATCTATGATTCATTGAACTTATTGATTTAGCTGTCTAATCATCTCGCAATTTATCTAATCTCTCAATTGCTCTACCTTACGAGTTCTTTTCTTTATTAGACTCTAAATTGAGAATGGATACATGCTCACATGTCTGGTTCGGTGTCTATATGCTTACTAGAATCAAAGTTTCCGGAAGGAAAGGTCCTTATTCATTCTGCAGAAAATTGGTCGACTACTCTATGTCTCGGGGTCCCACAATTACCCTCAATTCTCTACACTACTATCTTCTCATTATGTTATCTTCGTGCCCGAATGCATTGAATTTCCTTGTTACTTCTCGTGTTCCTATTACCATTTACATATCTTATTTCTTTGCTCTACGCCTTGCTACTGAGGCTAGCGGTGGTTCTTTCTTCTATCTACTTCTTAGATCTCCGCTCTTTATTCTTGTTATAAGTCTCGACTTGGCACTCTGTTCTACCATCCATACTGGCACTCTTGTCACTCCTAAATATCTCCAATCTCTCGGGTCTATTCTTATATACATTCACAGATTTCTACTGACTTGAGCTGTTCTGTAGGTTTTACTGCATTTGGTATATCTTATAGACTCCTATTAGTCTTTGCAAGCGTCACGCTACCTTGTCTTGATCTTTAAGCTATACTGGGTTCTCTTCTTTATATCCTTGAAAACTTCCTTAATCCCTTTTCTGGGTAATCTACCTTCCAAGCTCTTTGTATTTCTGAACTCTCATCGGGCTTCTTACGGTTGCCTATTGTTGTGATATTTTATATCGTACCGCAAGTGTATGGTGTCAAGTTTTAGTATAAATGAGTTAAGAGTGTCGAACCCACAGGGATTGCGTTAACTCGCACTAAGTACTACAATTGATAATCCTAACTTTATTTAGAAAACAAATAATAAATATTTTGGTAAATAAATAAATATAAAAATAATTTGATAGGAGGAACTAATACGATAGAGATTTTGAATCCTGATTTCACCTAGCTGTCACCTATGTATTTGTCATGTCAATTAATCATTATTCAGTTATATTATTTATAAGTCAAGATTCCTCAAATATCCACTCCCTCTCTCGAGCATCAGTGAAAATATCATCAACTATAGACTTCGATATCTCTATAAAAATCCAATAGTTAACAACTCATTACGCTTTGTGATTCTATGTTAACGACTTCAAAGGACTACAGATTCTCTCGAACTCTATAAAATCCTAGGTCATATTCTCTAGATCTATTCAAAATCTCCTCTCTCGAGTGATAGATTCTAAACATTCATCATCTTCAATTGTGGCCAACAATCAAGAAGCATTAAACTCAAAAGAATATAAATAAATCAATAAAACTTCATAACAAAATTGATAAACACAATTACAAGGTTCAAGTATAGATTACATAATTCTCCAGAATTAAGGAGTTAATTCATGACAATAGATAAAAACAATAATAAACAAGTCATGAATCTTAAGGAAATCATTAGAGTTCTAAGAAAGAAACAAGAAGATAAAACCCGAATTGAATCTCTTCCTCCTCGGACGTCACCGCCTTAATCTCCTCTCGTTGCTCTTCAATCATCTCATTGGATCTCTAAAAATATGTATTTTGGTGTTTTGTACAGTGTATTAGCCTCCTTTTGAGTATCAGATGAACTGTTCTATTTATAATAGAGGCTAGGAGTCATTAAACATCTAAAAAACCCTGAAATCCTGTTTCTGGTCCGCGGGGGAAGCTGCGGCCCCGAACAGTGGGCGCTGCAGCGCTCAACTCTCGGAAAAATATATTTTAATGACTAGATCCTGTCGAGTAGATGCAAAGCGATATATTATGGGTCTCGTAACTCTTTCTAAATCAAAAGTTATAGCCTTTTTAATTTAAGTGCGCAGCTGATGCGGGTTTTTGTTGCTTCTTGAGTCTGATACTCCCCATAGGTCCCGAAATACACGTATTTTCTCCATTCTTGATGTTATAATGCTTCCTACAAATAAGACATAAAATAAACTATAAAATACATTAAATGGCTCGAACCATAATAAAATAATAGGCTAAAGATGCTAAAATAAGTGGGTATAAATCACACTTATCAAACACCCCCAAACTTAAGATTTTGCTAGTCCCGAGTAAAATATAAAATAAAAACTAATTTCAAATAAATAAATAAAAATAACTAAATTAACTAGGCCACTTTCGCAGGGATCACGATTGTATTTAGCATATGCAACAAGCCTTTAAACCCCTAGGTGGCCCTAGTGGACGAGTTATAGTCTCATGAGGGCTTACAGCGACGACACCCACAAACGTCATTCACACACAATCATGCAAAAAAATATAAAAAATAATAAAAGATAGTCCCGATAGTTGCACATAAAATTTTCCTCAAAGAAAGCTTATAAATGAAATTAGAGAACCTTCAAAGTACGCAATTGCAACTGAATCCAAATTCTTGAATAAATTATCTAAGCTAGACTCACGGTGTGTGTGTGTTTAAAGGTTCGGTCACAGCTTGACTCCTAAGTAGGCCAACTCAATGATTTCGTTTAAAAATTAGAATCGATGGGTCAAACCAACCTAGATATCTCAATTATGCTCTATAATTGCTTTATTTCGTGCTCAGTATGGTATGATTTTTCTTTTCTTTTCTTGTCTCTTTTTGCTTTCTCATTTTGCACTTTTTTTCAACTCACCTACCCTTTAAGGTAGCATTTCTCCTCATGGTGGTCCTAATACTCGCCCATGGGTAGCTTCACGCTTATCGATTATAGGTGGTTTATTTTCTTTCTTTAGAGACATTTTTCTTTTTAGCTATACCATACTTCATAACACTAGCAAATCAAGATAGATATTTAAGCAAACGGTCATTCATCGACATGCAATTTCTTCAACTAGTCACCTTGTCAACTACTTAAGTTTTACTGCTAAAAACCTGTTTTTAAGTGCTTATGAGTCTAACATAGATCATTTATTCAAGACATCAGATAAAAGTAAATCGGGCACTTATCGTTTCTAAAATTTCACCCATAAACAAACAATATTATCACAGGATTTATGCTTTACTATCAGAGACTAAAACAATTTTTTTTTTTTAACTTAAACAACTAAATAGCAAGTAAACAGCATGCACACACCCCCAAACTTAAAATTTTCATTGTCCTCAATGTAAGATAAAAATTTAAAGAACAAGAGTGAGGAACAACACTACCGTGCATGAAGTTGATCAGGCTATTGCTGGTTAGAATTTGGTTGTGCGGGTATTGTGTGTCTCGTGCTACCTGCGTAAATAACATGCAAATTAATAAATAGCACACAATAAAATAAAAATTAAAAATAAGGAAAATAAATAAATGCAATTAAATGCAAGGGTTGCCTCCCCGCTAGCGCTAAGTTTAACGTCTTCAGCCAGATGCAACCACCCAAATGGTTATGGTGGCTTAAACGTAGTGAATCGGGTAATCTTATCTGCTTTCTTCTTTGGTATCCTCCGGTTCTTATGACATGAAAAAGACAGCTTGGTAGGCTGTGGTAATTTATTCATAGATGGTCCCCCAGGATATGTAGATTGTCCCCCAATTGGAAATTATGGACTGCACATTCGGCAAAATTATCTCGGCTTCCTTTTTAACCTTCCAGGAATCATTTCCAAGTGAGAACTGACCTTTCTTTTCCTCTTTTTACGGCGCTTTGAGATTGGTTTGCAAAGAATCTTCCTTTACGCATGGATGCACTATGCTCGTAGGTTGCTGAAATACTGATTCACCCTGTCTGGTTTCAACTCCATTTTCTATTATATCTACCCTGTGACATTCTGTATCACCTTGAGGACTCGGCATGGCTCTGAAAACACTGAAGGTGATTTCTTCATATTGACCTCTCATTATCAATTCACATTTGTTCTCTTCTTCTGTTACTGTTTCCTCCTGAAATACCGTTTCATTTTCTTTACTGCCTAAGTCCTGAGAGGTGTCTTTAAACTCTTTTCCGCTCCTACAGGTTATGATTTGACATTGCTCATTGGGGTTGACTTCAATATCACTCGAAAAAACCCATGTTTGTTGATTGGCCATGGAAGAAACAAGCACCCCAATTTGCGCTTCTAAAGTTTTCATATTTGCCTCTATATTACCCATTCGTGTTTCGAAGTTATCCAGCCTTGACTCATTCCTCTCAAACCTCTCTGAAGCTGTAACTACAAACATGCTCATGAGGTCTTCTAAGGAAGGTTTCTGCTCAGCTCTTGGATAATTGAAGCCATGAGGAGGTTGCAAAATATTTTCCATATCAGCATATGAAAAATTCGGATAATAATAAATAGGCATAGGACTGCCTCTATAGTTGTTGAAGTTTCGATTGTTCACATACTGTACTTGTTCAAATCCTGCTCCTCTGTTGGATAAAAGCATTCCATTTGCAGAAACAGCTTCAATAGACAGTTGGTCCATTTGATTTGTCAATACTGCTAGATGAGTCGTGAGGGACGATACTTGAGCTATCAGTGCACTAACAGGATCTACCATTGCTTCTTTTCAAACTCACCTCGTATGAAAAAAATATAAAACCAAACAAAAATAAAATAAAAATAAAATAAAATAAAAAGATAAAAAATAAAAAAAAAAAAAAAGAAATAAAAATAAAAATAAAACTTAAGACAAAACTAAAGAAAATAAAAATAAAAATCTAAATCTAAATTAAAGCTAAGATTACTTGGTAGCAGTATTAATGTGAATTAACAAACAATCCCCGGCAACGACGCCAAAAACTTGTTGTGATATTTTATATCGTACCGCAAGTGTACGGTGTCAAGTTTTAGTATAAATGAGTTAAGAGTGTCGAACCCACAGGGATTGCGTTAACTCGCACTAAGTACTACAATTGATAATCCTAACTTTATTTAGAAAACAAATAATAAATATTTTGGTAAATAAATAAATATAAAAATAATTTGATAGGAGGAACTAATACGATAGAGATTCTGGATCCTGATTTCACCTAGCTGTCACCTATGTATTTGTCATGTCAATTAATCCTTCTTCAGTTATATTATTTATAAGTCAAGATTCCTCAAAAATCCACTCCCTCTCTCGAGCATCAGTGAAAATATCATCAACTATAGACTTCGATATCTCTATAAAAATCCAATAGTTAACAACTCATTACGCTTTGTGATTCTATGTTAACGACTTCAAAGGACTACAGATTCTCTCGAACTCTATAAAATACTAGGTCATATTCTCTAGATCTATTCAAAATCTCCTCTCTCGAGTGATAGATTCTAAACATTCATCATCTTCAATTGTGGCCAACAATCAAGAAGCATTAAACTCAAAAGAATATAAATAAATCAATAAAACTTCATAACAAAATTGATAAACATAATTACAAGGTTCAAGCATAGATTACATCATTCTCCAGAATTAATGAGTTAATTCATGACAACAGATAAAAACAATAATAAACAAGCCATGAATCTTAAGGAAATCATTAGAGTTCTAAGAAAGAAACAAGGAGATAAAACCCGAATTGAATCTCTTCCTCCTCGGACGTCACCGCCTTAATCTCCTCTCGTTGCTCTTCAATCCTCTCCTTGGATCTCTAAAAATATGTATTTTGGTGTTTTGTACAGTGTATTAGCCTCCTTTTGAGTATCGGATGAACTGTTCTATTTATAATAGAGGCTAGGAGTCATTAAACATCTAAAAAAACCCTGAAATCCTGTTTCTGGTCCGCAGGGGACGCTGCGGCCCCGAACAGTGGGCGCTGCAGCGCTCAACTCTCGGAAACATGTATGTAAATGACTAGATCTCGTCGAGTAGATACAAATCGATATATTATGGGTCTCGTAACTCTTTCTAAATCAAAATTTATAGCCTTTTTAATTTAAGTGCGCAGCTGAAGCAGGTTTTTGCTGCTTCTTGAGTCTGATACTCCCCATAGGTCCCAAAATACACGTATTTGCTCCATTCTTGATGTTATAATGCTTCCTACAAATAAGACATAAAATAAACTATAAAATACATTAAATGGCTCGAACCATAACAAAATAATAGGCTAAAGATGCTAAAATAAGTGGATATAAATCACACTTATCACCTATACCTATGCTGGTAGGAATAGGGCAAACAGCTTCTGTCTTGATGAGTTTCGGTATACTTCTTCTGGTACTTTGTGTCCTGGTGGATTCTGTTTCTCATGTAAGGTAGGTATGAGTTGGATTCGATCAGGACAGCTTCATTGATTGACATCGCAGAGGGGTGAGGATTTGGGTAGGTCGGGGACTCATCTAATGGATTCCTTGATTATGGCAACTAATCATCCTTCTGATATCATTCATCTTATTTGCCTACGTGCCTGGGTTTGGGGAATTTAGAATCTCTGCATTCTTATATCATCACACATCTATTAGAAGCCTCTACAACTAATCTTAATTTCTTACTTCTTCTGTCTTATTGTTATTCTTGGTTATTCGGGGAACTCGCTATCTATACGAAGTGCTTGAGAGTTATTGGATCAACTTGGAAAAATTTTCTGAGGATGAAAGGAATCTCACTTGGAGAGAAAGAACTTTATTTAGGTCTACTCGGTATTTTACTCTTGTCCGAACTTGCTATATCCTTCTTCACTATCCAAGTCCTAGTGTTTTCCATCCTATCTCATTCTGTACTTCTATCTCTTTTCTGCCTCTGGTTACTTAGGTCGTATGTACCTTATCCTCTTTCTTTATCTTTCTTTCTAGCTTTCTCTCTCCCACTTCCTACTTTCTTAGGTGGCTATCCATAGAACTTTATTATTTCTTTTTTCTCCTTACCTTTCCGTCTTCGACTGCTTAAACCTCTATGCATCTCTCTTTCCTTTCTTATAACTCATTTTCCCACTCCATTGGGTACTTTTCTTAAAATCTTACTGTCTGGTTTCATAGCTCGTTTGTACTTCTGGTAATAGGTCAGAATAACTACAGGGGAATTCTCAACTTGGATCTAGAATATAGTTGTTCTCGTGAAGAATATTATTCGAATAGTTTGGGAAAGCTTACTAACCTGTCTATAGATCTTAAGGACGTACTCGATGATCGACAACTGAAGAGGTAGTGCCCCGCATACAAGTATCCCGGACATACTATGTATACAAGACCCCAACACTCTACCCACTGCAGTCACTGACTTCCTAGACCATGCTCTGATACCATCTTTGTAACATCCTCAATCAGGGAGATGCTACCGGCAGGGATAGACCATACTAACCCTATAAGCCTCTGACTTTTTGACAACTGCTAATCTCATTTGATATACATCCTCATGCATGGGACCAATGCCCAACTCATCAACATAAATATATAACTCACTACTCATTATTGTGCTCTTTTAAAAAAAAAAAAACAAATGCAATTTACAACTTTGTTGAGAACACTTATGCTTATAACAATGACTAATACAAAGCTATTAATTAATGCATGACTTTACTATACTCTATATGACTTGAACTGATAGACTTCATACCCTAGTGACTGCATCAATATCCATCCTCCCGAGCTCGTCCTCCGAGAATACCTACAAAATAAGAAAACTAGGAGTGGGGGTTAGATCATCGTACGATTTAAGTGAGTGGATGATAAAAACTGCAATACTATAATGAAAACTTTTAATTCAAAAATCAAGGGCATTTCAGAAAATCAAATTATTTGAAAATCTTTTTCTTGTCTAAAAACTCTTAGCTATTTTAGAGAAAATTTATCTGAAATCTCTTTAATAAAACTTAACCTTTCTGAAATCTGCTTTCTGAAAACTGTTTCTGAAAATCTGATATCTGAAACTCTTTTTCTGAAAATCTGATATCTGAAAACTGGTCTGTATCTGAAAAACTTGACGTATGGGGTCGTTACGTATCGCCGTCCCCCCATACGCCTAACTCGAGCCAGGAATGCAAAACCATGACTTTGGGGTATTACGTATCGCTGTCACCCAAAGCATGCCACTCTTGTCCCTGAAACTAGTGGTTTTGGGACGTTACGTATCGCCGTCCCCCAAGCCACTGAACTAAAACTATGGGTACGGATCTATGCTACACTCCAAGCTCTGAAACTATGATCTAGGGGCATTTGTCATCCCTAGTCCTGAACTAGGATCTGGGGGCATTACGTATCGTCGTCCCCCTAGTCCTCAACATGTGCAAATGAGTTGTCCGTCAATTCCATATATGAATAAAGTTATATACTGAGGTGGTTTTTTCCCTTATGCGTTGAAAATTTAAAAATCATGCTTTGAATTCTCAAAAATGTATAAAATAATTTCCTTTCAATAGCATCAGAAAATCAAATGTGGCTAGCGCCCTAAATACTGAAAGTAAGTCTGTGTTTAAATAACTTAAATTAAAAAGCAACTGGAAAAGAGAGTGTCTACTCACAGTTTGGAATCTGGCTGGTGCTATATCACTACGTCGATGGATAATGTGATCCCTGCAATGGTCTATAAATGGTAACTTGGTTAGATTACAAATCATGAGATGAGTTTCAGAACTAGGCTAAACTTTCTCAATTCAAGTCTGTGGTATCGTTACTTAGTATATCATGCTTGGAATAAGATGCAAAATATGCATGTGAACTGATACGAGACCCTAAGGGTGGTCTCTAACACGCTAAGGTGGAACTGGGATGGTTTAGACCTATTTTGGGTAAATTTTTGACCTCGCGTCGCGACGTAGGTCAGGGCGCGTCGCGACGCACATCAACCAGAAACATGCCCAAACTTTTGCCGTGCGCGTCGCGACACAAGTTTCTTATGCGTCGCAACACATGTAAACCAGAAATAGATCTTCACACTTTTCCCAGAATACGTTGCGACGCGCGGTGATTTTTATCACAACGCAAGGCCAAAATCCTTGCCTGAAAACAACACTCTCAAGTCCTTATGCTCAATTACAATTCCAATCTTCTATATTTCAACTTTTACTCACCAAAACCATAAACTTCCATGTAGAAACACACTAATATCACTACTCCTCAAACTAATTCAACCTTTTTAACTTCATGATCATCATAACTCAAATCTACGTTACCAAGCTTTAATTCTTACTTAGTTTAACCAATGACAAAGCCAAACATATTTCTACCATCAATAAATCATCTCTACCATTCTTTAATTTAAAATCCAAGATTTTGGTTAAAATAACCTTACCTTATTCTTTTATTTCCTCATCCTCCAAAATTTCTATGCTTGCTAAGTCTTTCCTCTATTTCTTCTTTCCTTCTTCTTCTTCTTCTTCTTCTTCTTCTTCTTCTTCTTCTTCTTCTTCTTCTTCTTCTTCTTCTTCTTCCTCTTCTCCTTTCTTCTTCCCTCTTCTCTCCTTCACCTCTTCTATTCTCATTTTTTTTTTAATTTTGTGTATTTTTGAATAGTCCTTATATTTATAGTAGGACTAATTTGACCAATTGACAACACTTTTTTTAAAAAAAAATTAGAATTGTTGAGAAAGTTGTGGAATTCTCTAGATAGGTCCGGATTTACTATTCATCTGAAATTTTGATCTACATTTTTTACTTGCTTCTGATCCGAATTTAGAAAAACATTCAACGCGAAAGTTATAGATCTCGATCTCAACTTTCCGACGATATAAAATTCATAAAAATTAGAGATTGTATTAGAAGGTTACGACCCAAAAATCATGGGTTGTTCGTAGTGGAATATCGTAACGTCTAATATCGGATTCTCGATGAATTTATCGATAGTCATCTCATGAAGGTATATGTTTCCAATCATAATTTATATTATGTGACACTCGTCTCATAGTGTATCAGTAGTTAGAATTCTCGATCGTTACAGACACGAGAACATAAAGGTTGGAACTAATAGTAGTAAAACATAGGAAAGAGGTAGAAAGAGTTAAATAGATAAATTAAGAGGGAAAAATGCCAATATCAGATCGAGCATGTGGAGCTAAGGAAGTATTAAGTTTGATCACTTTTAATAGCTATAGAAATTACTCATGTATATATTTATCCATGAGTTAATAGACCTAACTATAAGAGACACAAATATCTTTAGAGAGAAGCCTTAAGAGTGTTAAATCTTTAAAGAATAGAACAAGATGGAATAAGAGGGAAACCTAAGTCCAGACTTTAGAGATTGAATACTTCTAGCATATTTTACAGGATATCATGAAGTGTAGAATAAGAGATCGATAAATTTCATGAATGATAAGTTTCATAAAGTATTCACACTTCCATGCAGACAAGATATAATATACGAACTTCATTTCCTAAACAAGAAATAGGGTTTATAGAGGGACTCATAAGGGTTAAGTATTCATATATAAGGGTTGAATAGAATGTACCAATAAGAGATTCCAAGAAGTTAAAATACTAAGTTCTTGAATAGAAAAACAAAAAGGAAGTTAAGGAAGATAAAAGTAGCAGAGACACATAGGTTCTCAATCCAAGACAGACCTGAGAGTTCAACCTTAGAAGGGATTCGATGACGAATCCTATCTAGGGGGAGAAAATATAACACCCCAGAAATTCCAAAGACTACTATGCTAAAGGCGCCATAATACATCATATAAATCATGTTCAAGCATGTATATGCTCATGAAATGACTTTTCGGACATTCAGCGAATTCCTTGCAGTTTCGAAACGAAATTTTTTTGATGTTTCACTCTGAATAGTCCTTAGTATTCGGACCTAACATTTTCATATAATCTCCAATTTTTATGAATTTTATATCACCATAAATCTAAGACCGAGACATATAACTTCCGCGTTAAACATTTTTCTAAATTCGAATCAGAAGTAGGTCAAAACTCGTGATTTTCGTGGCTTCTACAGTAAAATTCGGGAGTAAACTAGAATTGCGTGATATGGAAAATTTTGGGCCACTCATTTGCAAATAAAAAAAATCATCCCTTGCATTATAAATAGAAAATACTATTCATCATATTCTTTTCTCCTTTGGTCGCCAAAATAACTCCAAATTCTTTCATTTTCTCATGCGAAGGTGAAGGAAAAATTGAGGATATCAACTCATCTTCATGCAAGTAAGTTTCTTTTTCTTCTTTCTTCCTCTAATCTTGAGTTTATGTCATGAATCTTCTTCCCCTAAATTCGAACTAGAAGAACCCTAGAACTTATTTTTTTGTATTTTAGCTTTAAAAGTTTTGTTGTTTAGAGGGGAGTGCTTTTGTTATTTTGATGAAAATTAATGATGAAGTATGCTTGGAATGTGTTTGATATTAGCATGTTTTATAGGTTTTGAAGAGTGGTTATAATATTGCAAGAGCTCATCCCACAAAGTCTCAGAGAGACATGTGGAAATTTGCTGAGGAAAATGAAATGTTGAGCACCTCTATTTATAGAGGTGCTCATCACCTTTTATGCAAATTGCAAGCTGAGCTTGCAAAGCACATTTTTGCAATTGTAAATTTTTTCCACCGAAAGGTGGAAAAAAATTGAATATATTTTTATTTTTTTATTATAATTTTTTGCCATTTTATGTTTGTTTTTATTCTTTTATCTTTTATCTTTTGTTTTTTTTTTAATAATTACATATACCACACCTTGGATTTTTCATCAATTTCGGTCTTGAAAACTATAGAACTAGAAAATATTGTAAACATCGAAGTTGTAGATAATTGAGTCTTCTTTCATCTGGAACTAGAATAGCCTCAATCCGATATCGGAGTACAAAGTTAGGGCCAAAATATAAAAGTTATGCATGGTTGGAATTTCCGAAATTGTACGTTGTTAGAATGCCCTTTTAAGTTTCTAGCTTCCAAAATCAAAAGTATTATTTCACCTGCATAAGAAATAAAAATTCAAAATAGAAATATATAAAAAATAAATTTAATTGATATTTCACAAATGTGCTAAATTAAGGGGATTAATGAAACTATAAGTGTAAAATGATTAATTTTTCTTTTAATAAATGTGCATTTTTTATTGTTCATCACATAGCTATGGGGCGGCCGCATTGAAGTGAGTCATTATCCTCAAGGCGTTCTTTTGGATGGATGTCCTTTCCTTCATCTTCGTGGTGATAATTGATAGTAAGACCTCATGACGTTACCACTCTGAAGGGTACTCGGACATGTCTTACAATGATTGCATCATCATAGATGTTATAGCTATTGGTTCATGCTTTGCAGCAAGATCATCAGACATCTCTGCTAGCAAGTAGTAGTGGGTCATTTCATTGGCCGTACTCACTTTTGGTGAGTATCATATACATCTTGGCTCTGGATGACACTCCTCCTTCAGGAAAAATTTAAGGTTTTCGAAAGACCAAGGCAAATTTCATGCTACTTATCTTTTAAAGTAACTTTCTCTCGTATATTTATCCTTAGCAAGTATGGAAATACCGGGAAAATGACTAATAAATTTTAAAATAAACATGCATTCGAAAATTTCATTCATCGCATATTGAAATCATCACAGACATTTTGGCATAAAATTAAACATGATGCATGGACCATGTAAAATGAATCAAAAATCTAAAATTAATTACTATGCCACAGAAATCTATCATCCCACAAATAAGTGTTGTTGGAGGGTATGTCAAATATTCGCATGATAAATCGAGATGATCTCAATTGATTAATATATATGGGAATAACTCTTATTCCTATATTAACCAACCACCGTTTGATTTGATCAATGAATTTTGATTAATATTTTAATCATTCCTTTGTGAGTGTAACTCGTTATTTTGGATGCCTTGGAATTAACTAGTGAAGTCTTGTCATTGGGTAGGTCAGTTCACCAGATACATCTAGGTTCCTAACCTTTCGGAATCTAAACATGATATTAACCCAAAATAGACACCATATGTAGGGGATGAAAACAAAGTCATCTCGAGACACCTTTTGAATCTCACGTTTCCAGGCTAACGACGGAGATCACGTGATATATTGTCGTCTATCTCTCTCCCACTCACTATGTTAAATTTAAGGTTTCTACTTAAAAATATAATATTTTAATTCACTAGTTTCTATAAGTTTATGTGCGGCTAAAACATAACTTCTATTTTACACTAGTGTATAACTAGTGATCTAACCAATTTTAACTCTTAAAATTTTGTTCACTAATTCACATTAGTCTCAACTAACATTTTACTTGATTAAACTAATTTAATTAAGTTTGGTTTAGTGACCTAATATATTTTAACACTAAAAATATTAGTTCACTAACAGGTTTAAAAATTAGAATTCAACAAATGGATAAATTTTAATTAAACTATTTAATTAATATAAGTGTGTTATTAATTCCAATGCTACGTGGATTTGTATCCCGAGTGGAGACCACACTACCGTTCATTCGGAATCGGCTATGGAATTTATGTCCGAGTTTCCATCTGATATACCAATGAAAATATAATGCACTTATAAAGCCCATGTGTATTAAATTTTTGAATTTCTAATTTTAAACCATTAAACCAATTAATCTTATTAATTTATTTCCATGCATATCATATTCCATTTTAACTCTTTTAAATTTCATAAAATCACATTTTATGACTAAAATATCTATGCATCTATTACATGTTATGGCATGTAAAAATGCAAGAGTAGGCACCCTAAGTTATATGATATGTTATTCAAACATTTCAAAAAATATTCATATAATATAAAATAAAATTACATTGACCTCGGTCTCATTTTTTCTATACTAATCAAATTAATACAAAATATTCCAAGGCATCCATTGGTCTTCAAGTCTCGCTTTATGGAGTGGTGTTGAGTCCTTTGGTGACATCGGCACTCTAAAATGCATAGCAAGTTATAACTTGAAACTTTTACATAGGAAATAAATTTACAACACTTGTAAAAATTTGGCCTTATGGCCTTACATTTCCAAAACAAAAAATAACACAAAAATAAGAGCCGGAAAATGTATGACCAGTGCAATACATTCATCACATGAATGTAAAACAAATATTCATCACATGAACATTAAAATGTGTATACTCATCACAACATGCATACCAATAATTTTTATCTCATATAAATCATTAAAAATAAAAACTTTTAATTAAAAAAAGAAGAGTTAAAAATACTTTTAAACCTCGCTCTTGATGTCAATTGTAGGAAACACTTTCCCTCGTGCAACGGAAACGCCTTAGGCATTGGGATCAACCTTGAAAAAATTTTATGCCCTCTCCCTCTTTTCCCGGATCTGACCGGCCCCTGGTCTGATGTTGTACTTCTGTTTTTAACAATATTTAAGCCCTGAACAGCCCCCTTGCATGAGGTGAACCAAGCTCCTTTGTGTTTAGGCCCCACATCGTGATGCATGGAGAATTATGTCGCGATGCTTGATGTCACAACTTTCGATCTAGTTCTTGTTCTTGAGTGTACGACGCGAAAGAGTTGACGTCGTGACTTGCTCGTCTCTGCCTCACTATTGGGATATATACCCTAGAGCTTCATGTAATGTAAACGGAATTATATTATATGAAATAAAATGATGCATTATTCATTTATTAAAGTGTTTGTTTAATATCGCGTCATGTACCTCCAGACTTAGTGTATGAGTGTCATACACAAGAGGATTTAAGTCTGAAGTTAGTAATCTAAAATAGTCCATAGAGAGCAAACAAAAAGGGTATTTTGTTTGTGGTTTATCTATAACTACGGTCTATTCTATATTTGTATGGCGACCTTGATCCAGGATCTTCCATGTGAAGACATAAGAATGGAGGCACCTTATATGTTGTGATCATATAGGACTTGACGTAGATATAAATGAGTTTCTTATAATTTCTGTTAAATAAAGAAATTCATTTCGATCTACTAGATGGTCATATATGGATTGATCTTAATCATGAGTGTATTACGAACTCTTGCATGGCAAGCTATGTCCTTTGATTTACAAAGGTGAGGTTGGTGTAGCAAGCCCGACCAATAGTTGCGTACTTTTGGGACATGATTTAGTATGTAGCTGGAGATATTTTACATTGATAGGGAATCACTCATTCTTGCGAGAAGTAGAGGAGTATCTTCCTTAAGGGCTGATTCGGTACTTGAACGGTTACAATGCTCAAGTCTTTCTATTACGAATTGAAAAATTAACATTCATAATAGTTATGAATAAATCGTTCATTAGAAAATCAATGGTACTTAAGGTAAAAATATTTAGAGCTATATAACACATATTATGGCCTGGCTCTAATTATGAGATACTCGTGAAGGGCCAATCCGTATATAATGACTATATCGATAGACACCGACGTGGTTCGGCTTGATTTATCTATCTGCGGCAATGAGAGTGCAGCTTCGAGTTTTTAGTGAAATAACCCGAAGTTAATAATACGGAATATTTAATTAAGAGTTTAATTAATATTCCAAGATTATTGAAGCTCATAACAGTAGGTCAATTTAGTCCCCGTGCTAGCTCGATATATTATAGTAGATTAAATATAATTGGATAGTCTAATTATATACTCACATATGTATAATATATATTATTAATATGTTGAATAATATTATTTTGTCACACTTGAAACTATATGTTATGTTTAATATATGGTTTTTAATAATTATATGATAATTATTAATTACATGTTATTAAATTATATTATATATAATTTATAAAAGGGTATGAGTGTCATACACAAGAGGATTTAAGTCTGAAGTTAGTAATCTAAAATAGTCCATAGAGAGCAAACAAAAAGGGTATTTTGTTTGTGGTTTATCTATAACTACGGTCCATTCTATATTTGTATGGCGACCTTGATCTAGGATCTTCCATGTGAAGACATAAGAATGGAGGCACCTTATATGTTGTGATCATATAGGACTTGACGTAGATATAAATGAGTTTCTTATAATTTCTGTTAAATAAAGAAATTCATTTCGATCTACTAGATGGTCATATATGGATTGATCTTAATCATGAGTGTATTACGAACTCTTGCATGGCAAGCTATGTCCTTTGATTTACAAAGGTGAGGTTGGTGTAGCAAGCCCGACCAATAGTTGCGTACTTTTGGGACATGATTTAGTATGTAGCTGGAGATATTTTACATTGATAGAGAATTCACTCATTCTTGCGAGAAGTAGAGGAGTATCTTCCTTAAGGGCTGATTCGGTACTTGAACGGTTACAATGCTCAAGTCTTTCTATTACGAATTGAAAAATTAACATTCATAATAGTTATGAATAAATCGTTCATTAGAAAATCAATGGTACTTAAGGTAAAAATATTTAGAGCTATATAACACATATTATGGCTGGCTCTAATTATGAGATACTCGTGAAGGGCCAATCCGTATATAATGACTATATCGATAGACACCGACGTGGTTCGGCTTGATTTATCTATCTGCGGCAATGAGAGTGCAGCTTCGAGTTTTTAGTGAAATAACCCGAAGTTAATAATACGGAATATTTAATTAAGAGTTTAATTAATATTCCAAGATTATTGAAGCTCATAACAGTAGGTCAATTTAGTCCCCGTGCTAGCTCGATATATTATAGTAGATTAAATATAATTGGATAGTCCAATTATATACTCACATATGTATAATATATATTATTAATATGTTGAATAATATTATTTTGTCACACTTGAAACTATATGTTATGTTTAATATATGGTTTTTAATAATTATATGATAATTATTAATTACATGTTATTAAATTATATTATATATAATTTAATAAAAGGTTTATTTATTTTTTGGATATTCCAAAAATGGGTTTTGGAAATCCTTGATTTGGTTTTGGAAGTTACACCGTTTAAAATGTGATAACTCTTTTTTTTGTAACATCTTTTTTAATTATGGAAATTAAAAATTTGTGGTCACAAAATTTTGACAATAAACCTAGGGTAGCTTATCACATGGGGAAAAGGGAAGGGTTTGTTTTATTTTGGAAACAATAACCCTAGGTATATAAAGAAAATATGATTTTATTTTTGCCAATCTCTCATCTCATTCTAACCCTAGCCACCTCTCTTGTTCTTAGAATTCTCTCAAGTGTTGAGAAAAGAAAAGAAAGAACAAAAGAAAACTAAAAAGAAAAACTAGTGTGACATTTAATCTCTAAAGAGTTTAGAGATTTGTTTATGAGGGTAGCCCATCTTATTTTCTGTTGGTGACGAGATATAGCACTGAAGGCTATTTGGTGGCGAGCCAAATTCATCATCATATTCTTTTCTCCCTACGACAGGGTAGTGAGCAGATTTTGCTCACTGCCACCACCAAAGGTTATATAACGGGGCTCGGTTCGAATTCTTTTTTATCTAAAAATATTGGGAAACATATATGGGTGTTTTAGGACTGTGTTTGGGCTTTTTTAATTGAAAAATCAGACCTGAAACTCAGTTGGTGCTCACGCAAATAGGGGCTGATTTAGGCAGTGAGTTGGGCGCATTTCGGGTCCAAAATAGTCCAGATTTACACAGCTGATCGGGAGCTACAATTTTTTGTCCAAAGTAAAAGTAAAATTTCAGAGGGAGAGCTGGTCAGATTCGGCCAGAAGAATAGAAGGGCAAATATTTCTAATCTGATCCCTGGTGCCTGACGTATTTCTGCTATATTAGAAAATTGGTTCCTATAATTGGCATCGAGAGCGAGGTTAAAAAGTATTCTTAACCCTTCTCTTTTCATTTAAAGTTATTATTTTTATTTATTTATATGACATATAAATGATTATATGCATGTTTAGATGAGTAGGCACAAAGTAATATTCATGAGATGAATGTTTATTTGTTGATTCATGTGATGAATAGTTTTTTGCATTGATCGTAAATTTTTTCGCTTCTTATTTTTTGTTGGTTTTGGTTCTGGAATGTAAGACCATAAGGCCATTTTTTTACAAATATTGTAATTTTATTTTCCAATATATAGTTTCTTTTTTTTTTTAATTTTGAGCACCAAAGTCGCAAAATGAGCCAACACCACGATGGAGCTAGTTTGAAAACCAAGGGATGCCTTGCTAATATTATATACTAATTAGATTAGTATAGGAAAAATAATAGTCCGGCCAATGGAAAATTATTTTTATGTTGTATGTATGTTTAATTCGAAATATTTGAATAACATGTCATATAGCTTAGGGTGTCTACTATTACATTTCCACATGCCATAACATGTTTTGGATGCATAAATATTCTAGACATAAAATATGATTTTATTAAATTTAAAATGGTTAAATTGGAGTATGGTATGCATGAAAACTGATTAATTAGATTAATTGGTTTAATGATTTGAAATTAGAAGTTCTAAAATATTGGGCTTAATAAGTGCATCATGAATTCCATTAGTATATAGGATGGAAACCCGGACGTAAATTCCCTAACCGATTTCGAATGGATGGTTCAATGGTCTGCACTCGGGATACAACTACACGTACCATTTCGAAGAGACCTTTTACTAGAAAAGATATAAGAGCCAATCAACCATTTGAGCTAATACATTCGGACGTTTGCGGACCGATGAATGTAAGAGCATGTGGTGGTTATGAATATTTCATCACATTTATTGACGATTATTATAGATATGGGTATGTTTACCTAATGCAGCACAAGGTAGATACTTTTGAAAAGTTCAAAGAGTATCGTGCTGAGGTTGAGAACCAATTAGATAAGAGGATCAAAACTCTACGATCAAATCATGGAGGGGAATACATTGATAGAGATTTCAAGGAATTCCTAGTTAAGCATGGGATAGTATCCCAGCTCACAGCACCTGAAACACCACAATAAAATGGTATTGCAAAAAGGAGAAATCAGACCCTACTAAACATGATAAGATCTATGTTTAGTTTTAATTCATTTCCTAGTTCATTCTGGGGATATGTGTTGCAAACTCCAATGTATAACCTAAATGTGGTTCCATTTAAGTCTGTTCCTAAGTCTCCCTTAGAGTTGTGGAGTGGTCGTAAAACTAGTTTACGACATTTCCTCATATGGGGGTGTCCCACAGATGTGCTGAAGAATAAGACTACAAAGTTGGAGCCTCGTTCACAAGTGTGCCTATTTGTAGGCTATCTTAAGAAGACTAGGGGTGGATTCTTTTATAGTGTTGAAAGTAACAAAGTGCTTGTGTTGACAAACGCTACATTTCTAGATGAGGACTATATAAGGGATTTCAAACCTCGTAGTGAGGTGTAACTCAAGGAGTTACTTGTTCGTTCGACCAGCGCACCATCGTCAACAAATATTGACAAACACATAGCACCTTCGATATCTGAGCGTCAGATGCAAGTTTCTCATAATGATCTGTCACCTAGACGCAGTGGGAGAATTGTATGACAACCTGATCATTATCTAGAAGTTTGAGAGGCACAAGTTGTCACTTTGAGCGATGGTGTAGATTATCCATTGACCTATCATAGTGAAATGGATGATTCTGATAAAAAAGAATAGCTTAAAGCCATGAACCTCGAGATGGAATCTACATACTCCAACTCACTCTGGGAACTTGTAAACTAACTTGATAGGGTAAAACCCATAGGTTGCAAGTCGATCTATTTGAAAAAGAGATGAGCATATGAGAAGGTACAGACCTTCAAGGCTAGGCTAGTCGCCAAGGGTTATACGCAGAAAGAGAGAGTTGACTATAAGGAAACTTTCTCACCGGTAGACATGCTGAAATCCATTCGCACTCTTCTGTCAATAGCCGCATATTATGACTATGAGATTAGGCAAATGGACGTCAAGACTGCATGCTTGAATGACAATCTTGATAAGTGTATCTATATGGTACAATTAGAATGGTTCATAGCCCAAGGTCAAGAGCAAAAGGTTTGCAAGATGCAAATGACCATTTATGGACTCAAGCAAGTGTCTCGATCTTGGAACATAGGATTTGATACCACGATCAAGTCTTATGATTTTTAGTTGAATGTTGATGAGCTTTGTGTATATAAGGACGTCATTGGCGGGAATGTGGTTTTTCTCGTTTTGTATATTGATGATATTTTAATCATTGGGAGTGATGCAAAGATATCATCGAATGTGAAAACCCTGCTAGCTAACCAATTCCAAATGAAAGATTTGGGAGAGGCCAGTTATGTACTTGGGATCTAGATTCTTCGGGATCGTAAGAAACGACTGTTAGCTATGTCTCAAGTATCATATATCGATAAGATCCTTGTGCGATTGGGGATGCAAAATTCCAAGAAAGGAAATTTGTCTTATCGACATGGAGTTCATTTTTCGAAGGAACAATCTCCTAAGACACCTCAAGGAGTTGAGGAAATGAGACATACCTTATATGCCTCTATAGTTGGTAGTCTCATATATGCCATGTTATGAACGAGACCAGACATCTGCTTTACAGTGGGAGTAATCAGTAGGTTTCAGTCCAACCCAGGATTAGATCATTGGGTGGCTGTGAAACATATTCTCAAGTATCTTAAGAGAAAAAAAATTATATGCTTGTATATTCTGGTGAGGATATGACCCTCAAGAAATATACGGACTCTGATTTTCAAATAGATGTTGATTCTAGGAAATCAACATATGGATAAATGCTTACCTTAGGTGGTGGGGCCATTATATGGAGGAGTATAAATCAAATATTGTATTACTGACTACACCATGAAGGCTAATTATGTAGCAGCTTGCGAAGCAGCTAAGGAAGCATTCTGGCTCCGGAAGTTCTTGGAAGATCTGAAAGTTATTCCAAATACAGATAAACTACTCACACTTTATTACGATAATAGTCGTGCATTGGCGAATTCTAAAGAACCAAGAAGCCATAAGAGGGGAAAGCATATAGAGAGAGAATATCATCTCATCAGGGAGATAGTGTAGAGAGGAAACGTTACTGTCATGAAGATTGCATCCAAAGAGAACCTGACTAATCCGTTTACAAAGACCTTATCGGCTAAAGTGTTTGAAGGTAACCTAGATGGTCTAAGGTTACGTGACATGTCTCATTTACTCTAGTGCAAATGGGAGATTTTTTAGATATATGATATAGAGATTCATGTAATGTAAACATAATTATATTTTATGAAACAAAATGATGCATTATTCATTTATTTTAATATCGCATATTATAAATTATCTTGTTTACCCTAGATTACTCATGTGCCTTCAGACTTAGTGTATGAGTGTCATACACAAGAGAATTTAAGTCTAAAAATTAGTAATCTAAAATAGTCCATAGAGAGCAAATATTGGGGAATATTTAAGGGTGTTTTAAGATTGTATTGGAGCTGTTTTTATTTTTTTTTTTTAAAAATCAGACCAAATATTTAGTTGTGTTCACGCAAATAGGGGATGATTTAGGCAGTAAGCTGGACGCATTTCAAGTCTAAAACAATCTAGATTTACACCGCTCTTCGAGGGCTGTTTCGGGGCTATTTCGGGGCTGAAATTTCAGTACAAGAGCTGGTATCATTCGGCCAGAAGAATAGAATGGAAGAAAAAATTTTCTGATCCGATCCTAGGTGCCTAAGGTATTTTTACTGCACTAGGAAAGTGGTTCCTGCAATTCAAAAGGGGTTGAGATGGATAGTTGGAGATGGGAAGAGTGTCAAAGTCTCCTAGAATAACTGGATCCCAAGACCTTACATGTTCAAACCAATATCCCCTTCTTTTTTATCGGATGATGCAACAGTTTGGCAGCTATTATATGAGGATATCCAATGGGACATGGAATTACTATAAAACTGCTTCGTTGAAGAAGATGTGAAGATCATTAGTAAAATTCATTTACCGAGAATGCCACTAAAAGATCAGATTTGCTGGCATTATGATAAAAGAGAAGAATACTCAGTTTATGTTTATAAATTTAGCTCATGATATGTTTTCAAAACATGTTTAGGTTTTTCAGCTTATAGCTCATGATTTCAATATAAGTTTTCAATTTACGATCATGCTATGTTTTTAGTACGTGATTCAATTTTTAGCTCATGTTTATGTTTTATAGTTACAGTCATGATTTTAGTTGACGTCAAATTTACGGTTTTCGGTTTAATTGATGTTCTCATGTCAATTAAAACATCATTATATTAATTTAGAAAGTGTTCAGTATTAAGTTTTATATAATATATTTTTAATATAATTTTGACCTTAATATTAATTTAGGAAATATTTAACCATTTAAATTATTTTACCGATTTCGTATTTATTTTACAGGATGGAATTAGGGTTCAAATTGCCTATTCTAAAAGACCATGCAACATGAATTCATTTAAATGCCCATGGAACGTGGAGAATTAAAGAGGCTGCTATGTGTTAAAATTAAAGAGGAAAATTAAAAGGCTGCTGCCCATTAAAAAGAAAGGTAAATGCATTAGGTAGGCAGGAGGGAAAATAAATAAATAAAGGGTGGCTGCGTGAATAAGAGAAGGGCCACGGCGCCCCCAAAGAGAATCAGTCCCATACAAAATCCAGAGAAGCAGGTGCCCAGGCGCCAATTAGTTGAACTGAGGCGCTGCAATCCTTAAACCTACATGCTCCAGGATTTAATTTTTGGGGTTTTCTAAAATACTCAATGACTCACAGACTCCACTATAAATATAACAGTTCGTCCAAATTCAAAAGGAGGCTAATACACAGCACAAAACACAAAACACATATTTTTAGAGATCCAAGGAGGAGGATTGAAGAGCAACAAGAGGAGACGAATGCGGTGACGTCCGAGGAGGAAGAGATTCAATTCGGGTTTTATCTTCTTGTTTTTTTCTTATAACTCTAATGATTTCCATTAGATTCATGACTTGTTTATTATTGTTTTTATCTATTGTCATGAACTAACTCCTTAATTCTGGAGAATGATGTAACTGATGCTTGAACCTTGTAATTGCGTGTCAATTTTGTTATGATGTTTTATTGAGTTATTTATATTCTTTTGAGTTTAATGCTTTGTGTTTGCTGGCTACAAATATGATGATACATGTTTAGAATCTATCACTCGAGAGATGAGATTTTGAATAGATCTAGAGAATATAGCCTAGGATTTTATAGAGTTCGAGAGAATCTGTAGTTCTTTGAAGTCGTTAACATAGAATCACAAAGCGTAATGAGTCGTTAACTATTGGATTTTTATAGAGATAACAAAGTCTATAGTTGATGATATTTTCACTCGGCACTTGAGAGAGAGAGTGGATATTTTAGGAGTCTTGACTTATAAACAATATAACTGAACATGGATTAATTGACATGACAAATACATAGGTGACAGCTAGGTGAAATCAGGATCCAGAATCTCTATCGTATTAGTTCCTCCTATTTTATTATTTTTATATTTTGTTTATTTAATTAAGTCTTTATTAATTATCGTCTAAATAAAGTTAGGATTATCAATTGTAGTACTTAGTGCGAGTTAACACAATCCATGTGGGTTCGACACTCTAAACTAACTTATACTAAAACTTGACACCGTACACTTGCGGTACGATATAAAATATCACAACAAGTTTTTTTTCTACTGCAGTATTGCCTGAGGGTATATTGCCGACGTTAGATAGCTCGTAATGATAACTTTTGTGTGTTGTTAACATAGAGAAAATAATCATTGATTACCTTAGAATTTAATAGGTGTAGAATTGAATATCTTCCAATTGTTGGTTTGAGATGTGAAACCTTCAATTGCGTAATGAAAAGAACCAATAACTGAATATAGGAGTTTGATACAAGAGAGATTCCCGATGCTTTGCTATTTTCTCTGCTGATATCTTTACGTTTTCTTATTAATTTTTACTTTAATTGCCAATCTAATCTTTTCTTTAAATAAGTTACTGCTAAAGTTTTTATTTGAGTAAATTAGTTCATGTAATCATCTCTCTGAGGAATCGACACCTCAGCTATAATGCGATAGCCTCAAGTATCTTTTGGGCGTAATCACATAGCGACACCATTTTTATACATAATATTAGTGAAAAAGAAAGTTGAATACAATTAACCTTAGAAATATTTCCAAGTTTCTTGTCTAAATCGTGCCTCATGCACTTCGACAAAGCATGTTTCTAAGTTAAGTTCTCAAAATCCTTCCTCAAACGTAATCTTAATTTGTCTTCAGTTTCTAACAAATGTGGTTTTTAGCACAACAAATGAGACTTTTCGTTTGCTTCACAGTTATTTGAGATTGCAGTTCATGGATTTGTTTATTCTCTTTCTTTACCTTCAAGTGCAACTAAGGGTGGCAAAAAAGCCCGAGCCCGATCCAGCCCGGACCGGACCGGTCCGCCCGGGCTTTGGCCTGACTCGGGGCAAAAAAATCCCGGGCCGGGCTTTCCAATTTTGGCTTGGGCCCGGCCCAGCCCGGGCCAAAATAAAAAAAAAAACATAAATATATATATATTTTAATATGTTTGTAGCATTTAAATTGTTAATCTATCAATAAGACTTGTGATTTATTTGTAAATTGTCTTTGCATATAGTGTGAATGTATTTTATATTTGTTTATTTTTAATTTTTTTAATTTTTTTTTTTTAAATTCGGGCCACAAAAAAGCCCGGGCCCGAGCCCGACCCGAGTCGGACGGGCTTTTCCTGGGCCCAGGCTTTTTTTTTGTTGGCCGGCCCGTTGCCATGTATAAGTGCAACGAAGATAAGGACATCATTTATATAAGCATTAAACAGCGACGTTTTTCAACCTCATATGAATTGACCGGAATAGCCTTAATGAGTCAGCAATTCCTTAATATAGTTCATGGTTAAGTGGTCCATTGACACAATCAAAACTGGAGGTTGTGCAGAGTTATTGTCAGAATTCATTAATTCTAATTTGAACTTTAGCTTATGGGGAGAAAGCTCTATGGATCCCTAATTTTTTTTATGATGTTCCGTCAAGTTCTTGATTTTTTAATAATACCTCCTCAAGACTTTGGCATTAAGAAATAATGATAACATATCCATTGATTTTGTTATTTTTATTTTGATCCTTTATTTAAAAAAATAAAAAAAAAAAAAAATTGACATTAATAAATATGGGCATACACAATGAATTAAAAGTTTTTTCTCTTTTCATTTTCCCTCTATTTCTTCTCTTTGTAATTTTTCTTTCCAACATACGCTGGCTCAGTCAGTTGGTCTCAAGGTTTCAGCTCCGTTAGAATCACTAATTTTTTTTTTTCATTTCAAAATTCTTATATTTACTTTAAAAAATGTTATTTTCTATTTTTATGGTTGGAATACAAGTGTTGACTGTTGTTTATGAACCAAAAGTTAGAAAAAAGCATTAGAATGCTTGTATTTAAATAATCTGAAAACTTAAAACTTGACAAATTGATAATTTCTTCTTTTATTATTCTTTTTTTAATTAAAAAATAGTTATTATGAAAATTAATCGAAGTTACCTTGTAAAAATTTACATTTAAGTTTTTTATGATTTTAATATATCATATGAATCTCATAATTATTGATGTTGGAATTCTTTTTTATTACTTATAGATTTGATAAAGGGCAAAAAAGTAAAATAAAAAAATAAATGGATATGCTTCCATTAATTTTTAATTATAAGGACTTGATTTAAGAATTGGCTTAAAGAACCAAATTCAACTACTCTTTTACTTGCCGAACGATCAATCAAGGTACCGAAAGGAATTGTGGAAGACGTGTTATTACAAGGTTATAAATTCATATATCATATGGATTTTAATGTCTTGAAAACAAAACCTGTAGCAGACAGTTATAAGCCAATTCTTGTAATATTTGGTCGTCCATTTTTAGCAACACTTAATGCATTAATTAATTACAAGAATTGAATCATGAATTTATCCTTTGGCAATATGACGTTGGAGCTTAATGTTCTTAACATGTGCAAATAATCATACGATGAGGACAGTGAAAACGAGAGCATGAAACTAATTGAACTAATTTTGGAAGAACATATTCAGTGGAGTTTATCTGACCTTATAGAAATTTGTACAACTATTTTTCTTGAATCAAGTACACAATTAGATTCCGATATTTCTAATGATTTTTCTAAACTTGATTCTACATATGTACTGGACGACGATAGAGAGAAATAAAATTTTGAGGAACTATGAACACTGGAAGAAGAAAAACATGTGGAAGCATCCAAATTGGAATTAAAAACTTTGCCAGAAGGATTGAAGTATGCATTTCTTGGAGATGAATAAACTTACCATGTGGTAATTTCTTCGTCCCTCATAAGTAATCAAGAAGGTAAGTTATTAAAAGTGTTGAGAGAACATAAAGTGGTAATTGGATGGACTTTAAAAGATATAAAAGACATTAATCCTTTGATCTACACATATAGAATACATTTAGAAGATAATTCCATGACATATCGTCAACTCCAAAGAAGATTAGACCCTCACATGAAAGAAGTGGTAAAAAGAGAAGTCCTTAAACTCCTTGATGTAGGCATTATCTACCCTATCTTTGATAGTAAGTGGTAAGGCCTAAACAAGTTGTGCCAAAAAAACTAAAATAATTGTCGTAAAAAATTATAATGGAAAATCAATTCCAACTCGAATCCCATCTAGTTGGCGTATGTGCATTGATTATAGAAAACTAAGTGATGTCACTAGAGAAGATCATTTTCCTTTTCAATTTCTTGACAAATTTTAGAAAGAGTAGCAGAACATCCCTACTACTGCTTTCTTGATGGTTACTAAGGTTATTAACAAATTCTCATTGTTTAGAAGACCAGAGACCACATTCACATGTCCATTTGGAAGTCGATTAAGAATCCCTCGAGCCATTATAAGTGATGGAGGTAAACACTTTTGTAACATGTCTTTTGAGTCTTTAATGAAAAAATATAGAATTACACATAAAGTTTCTACCTTCCATCACCCTCAGAATAATGGTCAAGTTGAACTAGCAAATAAGGATATCAAACAAATTTTGGAAAAAATAGTTAACCTAAATCGCAAAGATTGGTCTCTTCGACTGACTGATTCATTTTGGACATACCCAACAGCTTTCAAAACTTCAATGAGAATGTCTCCCCATCATCTAGTTTATGGAAAACATTGTCATTTGCCTGTAGAATTCGAACATAAGGCATATTGGGCTATTAAAGCATTCAATTCAAACCTTGAAAATGTCAGTTATAAACGTAAATTGTAATTAATGAACTTGAAGAGTTAAGGAATGATTCTTATGAGAATGTGAAAATTCTTAAAGCTAAAACTAAGGTCTTTCATGATACTCGAATTTCATGAAAAATATTTGAAATTGGTTAAAAGGTTTTGCTTTATAATTCTCGTCTTCCCTTATTTCCTGAAAAATTGAAATCTAATTGGAGTGTGTCCCATTTATTGTGAAGCACGTTTACCTATATGACGTTATTGACATTGAGAATCCTAAGGATGATGATGTATTTAAAGTGAATGGACAATGTTTGAAACCATTTTTGGAGTGTTCAAATTTTCGCGAATATATTTTCCTTTCAAACCTAGTATACAATGATTGATGTATTATAAGTTGTTATTTTATTTTATTTTCTTTTGTATTTATCTAATTTTCATTTTTCTTGAGTTTTAAAACATTATTTTTGTCAGAGTCTTGCACCCCAGTTAAACAGCGGATAACGATACTCTGTGGCTCTAAGTCGGTTCTTTTAGTTTCCTAAAATTATTATTACCCTACAATCAAGGCATGGAAGAAACTCTCACAAAACTCCACAATTATTTTCCTTCTCCCCAAAAATGTTTCGATGAGAATTTACAAAGCACGCACCAAAAGAATGAGGCTTCTTATGATCAATGGTATCTCAGTGATATTCATTGGGTAATAGAAGCAAGGGTTTGTTTGGCAGGTGAGTTATTTGAATCTTTTATTTTCTTACATGTCTGGTTTAATGAAAAGCACATTTGCTAAGAAACGAATAGTTAAACAATTAGGTATTTGTTATAAATATGCACGCTAGACGTGCAACAATCACTGTCGTTCTTTAGGAATGATGTCTGACAATCGCAAAAATACAATTCAATTCATTATAGATGACTTGAGTATGGAGTCTTTAAATGATATATCATTGACTTTTGAGACACATCCTAGGGGATATGTTCATCGAGTGATTCGCAATTTGCATACACAATTTCAAAAAGAAAAATAACAATATAGTCTAGGGAATCTGACTCTAAAAGACATTGTTTGCCAATTTGTAAGAAAATTGGATATGAAGTGAAAATTCGAATTTAGTCTAAGGTTCCGACCCTATGCAGAATTAAACATAATAAACTAAGACAAGTCCTAATTATTATTTCTATGGATTCACAACATTTACCCTTAAGTCTACCAACAATAAAACAAAGTAAATAAGTCAATGCAAAAAACAAAATCAATACAAATAATTTTTTTTACGAAATGGAAAACTCGTGCGAGTAAAAAAACCATTTCGGGTAACTAGGCTACCAGCAAAAATCCAGTATAATGAGAAAAACTTACAGTGATGGTATAGGGCCTATGACAACAACTCCGCCGACTCGAATACCTCTAGACTGCAATAACCCGAAAAACTCCTCGAGCCCGAACCAAGCGGCCTTCTTCAGAACCTCTAAATTCTCCAAGCGGATCAACCCAATGAACTCACAACGTTGGAACTTCGACTACCAATATTCCTCTTTGAGAGCTCTGAAGGCTTAGAAAATTGGGTTAGGGTTGTGTTTCTGTGTTAATGGTTACTCAAAATTCAATCTCACTAAAATAAATAAGACAAGGTAATCAAAATAGTCTTCAAGGTGAAAATCAAGAAGGTTGAAAGCAATGAAGATTTTAGGCATTGAATAATGTGTTTTCAACACTTGTGAACGTGGCTCTAAGTTTGTTTATATATGTAGGGAAAAGGTAAGGCTTTTCCTTGTGTAAAACTAGCTCAAAACGAGTCCAAAATAATCCATTTACGCATGGACGTTCAAACACCCCTCAAACGCAAAGTTTCTGCCTCCAGGCATTCAAACTCAAATACAAACGCACGTCACAGACTAGTTTTGAGATGTAATTTAAAACGTTTATAACGTTCTCGTCCTTTAGTCAAATCATACGTATTTTATATGTACATGATCATCTTCGAGTATACTTTCCAATGACACTAATCTCATGACAATTGGAGCTATAAATCTTCTAGAATGTTCAAAAGGGTGAACGTCACTCTGATATCTGCATCTGATGTTGTCCAAATACTCCGAAAACTTCAACACTCATTACAACTCAATTGAACTTGTTTTGCTACGGACATTGTCAATAAATATGGAACTAAAAATCTCCCTATTTGGCATTCCGTGACAAAACACTACCTAATATGAAGACTACAGTAAAAGACCTAAAAAGAAAATAGCCTACTGCTAACCATCAAGACAATGTCTTATTACGATATGACTCGATCTAATACTTAACCAAGCAGTCATGAAGTCGATGCCACCATAGCCACTAATCTCCTAACCTGAAACATCCACAAACAACACTATATCGTGAAAAACATAGGGAATATAATGGTCAGATAAAACGAAATAAAAATCCCATGCATGTAAAGGTAGATATCCCACTGCCAACTTAATCTTACTCCCCATAAAAAAGAGATATAAAATGGATATATTACTCCTTCTTTTTGTAAAGAAATGGCAATGGGTAAAATCACATGCAAGAGAATATGAAAACTTTAACTTACTCTCTTTCACTAACAGCCCTACTCAATTAGCAAAATAATATACGGGAAGTAAAAACTTAGAAATATGCAACAAAAAATGATATGCCAGGACAGGAAACACACACAAGCACAAAATGAGTTAAAGAAAAACAAATAAGAAAACGATTGAAACAATATTTCAAGCAAGTATAATGATACCCAGTCAATATTCAGCTGTTTATGACATGAAATAATATGCAGCACTTTAGGTCTTGCTAAATACTATACGCATTCATATGACATAAACAAAAAAACATAGCAAGCACTTACGTGAAAAATAAGTGCACAACAAATGAAAGCTTAAGACCTTATTTTATGAGCGGGACATGTGGACGCTGGTTTTCGCCTATAGTCCACAATCGAGAATTCGTAGGAAGTGGGCACTAGCGATCCTACAAGACAAAAGTCGAATGAGTGGAGAGTTCCTACCCACCGGTGTGGTGGGTGCCGTAGGAACTCTAACGCTCAAGTCAGTGGTGAAGACGAGCATAAAGTAATGGAAGAGCAAGGTTCAAGGTTACCTTGACCTCCATAAACTGCCGTGAGGGTGGTGAGCCGGTGTTTAGAAGATGATCTCTTTTGATAGCTCAAGTATGAGAGCTAAAAAACATCATTCACTCTAAATTATGCCTCCTTTTATAGATTATTTAGATATGGTTTCATTAATACATTAAAAGCATAACCATTTGGTGTTAAAACAACTAATCTCATGGGGATCATTAATCATGAGGAAGACGTTTCTTTGCTTTGGTAGCTGGTAAGTCAAAAGGTTGTTTGGTAGGCCTCTCCTTGGTGTGTGGGCTTGAAAGGTATTTAATTCCTTGGTCTATCCCTGGCCCAGGAATTTGGCAATTTGTAGGAGTTGGGATTTAGATAAGAATAGTTTAAGTCTCATTGGCCGTATAATGTTAGGCATTTGGGTTTGGAATGATATTGGGCTTGATGTGAAAAGATGATTTTGCCCTTGGCCCATGTAGTTTGTCCATACTCTCTAAGTCAATGAGTTCTTGGCTTGGTGAGTATTTAACATGTATGTCGTTTGTGGTAAGTATAAAGCACGTAAGCGTACCTGGATGTTGATGTCAACTTGACATGTTAAAGGTCATACCATGTTGATATAGCTAATTCCATATTCGGGGATGATCCTCAGCCGGCCAGTCTTAGACGTTGATATCGTTTGGACCTGTCCAGGATTATATCATGCTGATGAAACTAAATAAATATCAAGGATAATCCTCAGTCGACCAAATCCAGATGTTAATGTCGCTTGGACCCGTCAAGGGTAATATCATGTTAATAGAAACAAATAAATATCAAAGAAGACCCTCAGTCGACTAGATCCAAGTATCGACTCGTCATGAGCCTTTGGGGAATGTTCCCGTCAACTGGACCAGATAAAGGCCAGGGTAATCTCTAGTCGACCAAACCAGCTTTGGATCGGATGAGACTTCAATGTTGTCTGTATGAGATGAAGGTACTGGTCTTGAACTCGACTCGACATGAGTCAAATGCATATCAAAGATGATCATCAATCGACCAGTCTTGGATGATGATGTTGCTTGGTCCTGGGATAATCCTCGATCGAACCGACCTGGGTGTTGATGTTGCTTGGACCTGTCAAGTGTCATATTTAAAGAAAATAAATAAATATTATGGATGATCCTCGATCGACCTGACATGGGTGTTGATGTTACTCGGACCTAGGATGATCCTCGGTTGACCCGACTTGGGTGTTGATGTAACTTGGACCTGGATGATCCTTGGTCGACCTGACCTGGGTGTTGATGTAGCTTGGACCTGTCAAATGTTATATTTAAAGAAAATAAATAAATATTATGGATGGTCCTCAGTCGACCAGACGACGGCTAGGGTAGGGTGAGTCTCTAATTTCATCCGGACCAGATGAAGGTCCGGGTCTTGAACTCGACATGACATGAGCCATTAGGGAATGTTCCCGTCGACTGGACCAGATAAAGGCTAGGGTAATCTCTAGTCGACCAATGCAGCTAAGTGTCGGGGGAGTCTTCAATGTCGTCTGGACCAGATATAGGTCCAGCTCTGGATCTTGACTCGACATAAGCCATTGGGGAATGTTCCAATCAACTGGACCAGCTGAAGATTCTGGATCATCTCTGTTCGACTAATCAGAGGACCAAGGGAGTCTACAATATCGTTTGGACCAGATGAAGGTCCATGTCTTGAACTTGACTAGTCATGAGCCATGGGGAATATTCTCAATCGACTGAATCTGATGAAGGTTCAGGATCATCTTCATTCAACTGATCAGAGGACCAGGAAAGTCTTCAATGTCGTCAGGACCAGATAAAGGTTCAGCTCTTGAACTTGACTCGTCATGAGCAATTGAGATTGTTCCAAACCAATTGAACCAGATGAAGGTTCGGGATCATCTTCATTCGACCGATCAAAGTACCAGGGGAGTTTTCAATGTTGTTTGGACCACATGAAGGTCCAAGTTTTAAATGCGACTTGACATGAGTCATTGGGGAATGTTCCCGTCAATTGGACCATATAAAGGTTAGGATAATCTTCAGTCGACCAAACCAGCTAAGGGTCAGGAGAGTCTTCAATTTTGTCTCGACCAGATGAAGGTCTAGGTCCTTATGTATGTCGTATGACATTGCCTGTGAACTTGAAAGCACGAATCATGGTTAGCAACAAGGAAAAATTACTTTACCTGTCGTCTGGAGAGCACATCGGCAATAATAGTTGGTGGCTCTTGAGGGTTGAAACCACGTTATGTCATCTGAGCAGAGGGAAGGTCTCTTTATAACTTACATATGGCGTATGACGAAAATGGGAGTTCATGATCTTTGAGGAAGGCTATTCTCTTCCAAGTTATCATAACTCATTCCTTTCAGATTGTCCTAGTCCACTAGACTTGATAAAGGTTGAAAATGAGTCTCCACTCTAGTAGAAGATCAGGAGGCATCGGTCAACTAGACCTAATGGAAGTCCATGAGACTTCGATCGACTGGACCTGATGGAGGTCCTTATGATACTTCACTCTACCTTGCCCGATGAAGGTTAGGAGGCTTCGGTTGACTGGACCTGATAAAGGTCCTCGGGATTCTTCACTCTACCTGACCCGATGAAGGTGAGGAAGATTCGGTCAACTAGACCTGATGGAGGTCCTCAGGATTCTTAACTTTACCCAACCCGATGAATGTTATGAGGCTTCGGTCAATTGTACCTGATGGAGGTCCTCGAGGTTCTTCACTCTATCTGGCCTGATGAAGGTCAAGAGGCTTTGGTCGATTGGACCTAATGGAGGTTCTAGAGATTCTTCATTTTACGTGACCCAATGAAGGTCAATAGGCTTCGGTCGACTGAACCTGATGGAGGTACAAGAGACTTTGGTCGACTGGACCTGATGGAGGTCGTCGGGGTTTTTCACTCTACCTGACTCGATGAAGGTCACCCGATGGAGGTCCTCGGGGTTCTTCATTCTACCTAACCCGATGAAGGTCAGGAGGCTTCGATCGATTGTTCTTGATGAAGGACTTTCTACGTAGTCTGGAGTTGATGGCAATCCATACATGTCATATGGAGAATATGACTATCCTCTCCTGTCATCTGGAAGATATGACTATCCTTCCATGTAGTCTGGAGTAGATGACAGTCCATCAATGTCGTTTGAGGAAGATGACAATCATTTCATTCCGAATGAAGGAGATGAAAATTCGTCTATATAGAGTGGAGTAGTAATAAGTCTTCCCCGTCGTTTGGAGATGACAATCTTAGAGAATTTTTTAGTCGATTGGGTATGTTGGAGATTTACGGGGGTATTCCCATGTCGACTGGGAGAAGTATGTTAATTGGGCAAGGCGATGGTCCATATGTAAAAACATAATTTTCTTAATATTAATAATCTTTTGTCTTTGATATATAAGAAATTCTTATTTTTTAGCGTCACTTGGTCTTGCTGTCGAATGAGATAAATTCACTGAAGAACGGTGTTGTATCATGTAGGTTGAAGGCATTCGTTTATAATCCTTGTAGTTAGGGTTATTATTCCCATTTTGTGAAGTTTGTCTGCCTGCTGGTTGATGGGCGCTTGTATCCGAACCCTTTCATCATTTGGAAGGTTTGAAATTTTCTCTTCATGGCGGTTATTAGGAACGTCCCGATCCATAATGTAGCTTCGAAATTTTTTCTTGTCTTCTTCCCATCTGACCTCAATTTGGGCTCGGGCCATGACCTAATCCATAGTGTAGCATCGAAATTTTGTTAGCTTCTTATAAAGTCCACTATCTGCGAGTAGCCTATCCTGAAAGCTTTAATGGCAGTCGGCTGGTGGAGATCCAAAATGGATATCCTCTCTTTGTTGTACTGTGTGACGTAGCCTCGTAAAGATTCTCCTTTCCGTTGTTGAATTGCATTAAGGTCGTCTACTGTTTTCTCAAGTTTACAAGAGCTGGCAAAGTGCTCCGAAAACTTATCAGCTAGTTCCTGAAACGACCCAATAGTCCTGTAAGGTATATTGATGAACCAAGTGAGGGCTAGGGCTACCAATGTTTCTTTGAATCCTCTACACATTTCAGCTTCCCATTGATGAGTAGCCAGACCAGTTGACATCATCTTGTATTTGTAATAGACCACATGGTCGTCTGGGTCTGTGGATCCATCATACAGTTTCATATCTGGTAGGCTAAACTTTCGTAGGAGTTCAATGGAAGTAATAGATCCCAAAAAGAGAGTATCTGAGATCATGTCAGCTCGGTTTTTTCTCACAGGTAGTCTGACACCAGATAGGCTGGAGAGAATTGCATATTTGAACTCATGCATTTTCTTGTGCATGGTGGAGGCAACTTGCCGTGTTTGGTCGGTTGGAGAGATGTGTTGGCTTTTTTGGTGATTAGTGGATGGTCGTCTGATGGCGGATTTTCGCTTACCACATTGTTGAATGCTTCCAAAAGATTGGATTGAATGATAGGATTATTGGGGTGATCTGTAGCTTCGTGTCGTTCTGAGGTTGAAGATATCTGGTCCAATTTCTTCTAGAGTATTGTATTAAAGCTTCGCATGGCCAAGTTTTCTCCCTCTAAAGTTTGTAACCGTTCTTAGAGAATGGCCAATTGAGTGATCACAAGATCTGGTGTCTGCTTGCTGCTTGAAGTCATGAGTAGTTATGTTTTCAAGGACTATAGAATGAGAGATCTTCATTTAATATAAATCGTTGGGCGCCAAATTATAGACGCTGATTTTTGCCTATGGTCCATAATCGAGAATTCGTAGGAATGGGGCACTAGCGATCCTGCAAGAGAAAGGTAGATTGAGCAGGGAGTTCTTAACCACTAGTGTGGTGGGTTTCGTAGGCACTCTAATGCTTAAGTCAGTAGTGAAGACGAGTGGAAAGTAATGGAAGTACAAGGTTCAGGGTTATCTTGACCTCCGCAGACTGTCGTGAGGGTGGTGAGCTGGTGTTTAGAGGATGATCTTTTTTTAGAGCTCAAGTATGAGAGATAAAAAATCTCATTCACTCTAAATGGTATGAGAGATAAAAAATCTCATTCACTCTAAATGGTGCCTCCTTTAGTAGATTATATTAGATATGGACTTCATTAATACATTAAAAGCTTACCATTTGGTGTCAAAATGGCTAATCACATGAGGATCATTAATCATGAGGAAGACGTTTCTTTGGTTTGGTAGATGGTAAGTCAAGAGGTTGTTTGGTAGGCCTCTCCTTAGTGTGTGGGCCTGAAAGGTATTTAGTTCCTTAATCCATCCTTGGCCCATGAATTTGGCTGTTTGTAGGAGTTGGGCTTTAGATAAGAATAGATTAAGTCTCATGGGCCGTATATTGTTAGGCATTTGGGTTTAGAATGATATTGGGCCCGATGTGAAAAGACGATTTTGCAATTGGCCCAAATTTGGCCCGTACAGGACACAGCCAAAAAAATCTCATCTCTTGACACACCTAGTCAAAAAAATAAGTGTTCAAACCCAGCACCACTTGGACCTGAAAATAAGTAACATTGGTCGCATGCTATTACATTCTCCCCCTAAATATGATGAGCTCATAAATAAAGGCTCTTGCGAGTGAAGAGTTTTTCCTTTATCTTTTGAATTTAGCCCATTAGCACTTTTGCATGTGAGACTCATTTAAACTGTTTTTTTCTTTCACAATGGGATAGCAAGGTCATCTAGTCAAAGGTCACAATATTCAGTGATCTAAGTATGATAGAGATTAGACTGCCAGTCCAAAAACTCATACATGCAACCAAGCCTAAAAAATAAAAATGTGTATGTGAAACGCAAACACAAGATATACCAAGGGTTTCTATCACACAAACTCATGCACATAGAGCATCAAGAAAAATAAAAGCATATTATACATGCATAACTTTATATCATGCATTCCAGGATCACATGCAACAAGCTTTTCATGCTCTATCAGGCCACAAAATATTTTTAGTCTTTTTCATTTTATTGTTTTATATTTTTTATCACAAAAAACTAAAAGACATAACATGGCATGTCATTATCCAATAGTGATTGGAATTGTATTCCCGTGTACATACTACCATTCATTCGGAATCTGTTATGAAACTTATGTCCGGATTTTCATCCTATATTCAAAGGAACATATAACAAAAATAAAACAAACACACATACCCATATGCAAAGAAAATAAAAATATACAGTCGTGTAAAAACATAAAACACACGCGCGCGCACATGCAATGGGGAAAAATGAATGCAACAACTAAGAAGATGTACACCGAAGTGTACTCTCATCATGTCTGCTAGGGTCAAGGAATTCAGACGTCGATGGGAAGTCATCTTTCTTCCTCACCTTTCTTAAGAGTCTCATTCCCTTGAGAACTCCGCAACAAAGCAAGTTTCTCAATAATGAGATGAGTCTGTTTAGCTAGTGCAGAAACTTGAAAAACTAGATTTGAAGAATCAAATATAGGTGAAACACTCTTAGGCACTTTCTTTTGTTTGTGCAACATGAAATATTTAGGCCTAATGTGTCTTGCCTTTCCACAGTGATGGAAAACATGAATAAACCTCTAACGAGACCGAGGTTTACTCACCACACCTCTGGATTGAGGTTAGGTCATAGGACAAGAAATTACATGAGGGATCACATGATGCTCATCAATGGGTTTCTTTCATAGGTCATAGGGAGGAGTTAGTTTATCATGTCCAGACTTTATGTTTTTTGTATCTCATTTTCTTTTTTTGTTGTATTTTCTACATCTCGTTTTCCTTCTTCTTTGCATTTATGTAAATCCAAGATGCCTTGATTGATCCTAAATGAGTCTTGAACTCAGACATCCTCTATACAGACAAACCTTATACTTAATTCTTCAATGTTACATGAGATAGAAAAATCAATTAAAACACAGCTTGCATTTTGCTAAAGAATTTCTTGAACCATCCCCATATAGAGATTCTTCCATATTTTTTTATGAGAACCTAATTCGAGAGATTGAGATAGCTGAACGAGAAATTAAATTGAGATTTGAATTAACAATAATCAGATGACATTTTTATATCTAATCACTAATATTTGTATATTTTTTCTTTGTTTTTCTTTTCTTTTATCATTTTTTTTTATTTTTTATTTTTTTCCACTTGTTTATTTTTTTTCTTTTTGTAAGTATTGCTTTTGCATATTTAAATTTTAGCATATAGTCTGCATTTAGATTGCATGAGATATTGGTCTCGACCATATAGCAGTAGATTAAATAGAGAGTCTTCATAACCTTCATCATCAGTCAAAATGACCGAGAAACAAAATGAAAATCCGTCTACTCGAGTTGAAAATCCAATTGATCCAGAAGAAAACGAGTCTCAGTATGACGATCTTAATCATCCTAGGACACTCAAACAATTCGTGAAAACCACTAGGACATGATCACCATATTTCATTGTGTTCCCCCCAGATGCATCACGTTTCAATTTTAAACCAAGTGTCATCTAATTTTTACACACATTCCACGGTTTAGAATCAGAAAATCCTTATCAGCACTTAAGGGAATTTGAAGAGGTATGTAAAACTTACAGAGACCAAAATTACAGCATTAATATAATTTGACTAAAGTTTTTTCCCTTTTCGTTAAATGATAGAGCTAAAACTTGGCTGTAGAATCTTAGATTATGATCCATCAGACTATGGGATGATTTGCAAAAGCAGTTTCTGAAAAAAAAAATTCCCATCACATGATAAACTTTTTTAAAATGAGAATCACAACTTTAACACAAGAGTCGGGGGAAACAATTACCAATGTTGGGAGAGATTTAAAGAAATGTTGAATGTTTCTCCACATCACAGGTTTGAAGCTTGGAGTTGTTGGGTTTCTCTAAGGTCCCAAGGAACAAATCAAGCAATGAAACACATGTGCGAATACTCAAAGAAGTTGCAGAATACTTACAATGATCGGTTGAGCGATGCGATGAACAACAAAAACTCTTTTCTTCCGACATGAAGCTTACGGCAGTGGGCAGATTTTTGTCCTCCAAAATTCGGCCATGGATGATCCACCAAGCTCCAAGCTTTGTGATGTGATTCCATGCTCACGGGTGCGGTTCCTTATCACCTTCGAAAGACTCCTAAAGCGTGCTAGCACTTCGAAAATTTTGCAGCAAAACTTCTTTCTTCCTTCTCCTTGCTCACGGTTTTTGCAGTAAAAATGAGAAGAAAATTGGCCTAAGCCGAGAGAGAGATGAGAGTGAATGGAGAGAGAGTGTGTTGGTTTAGTTGGTTTTTGTATCTAATACACAAAAATCAAATCCAAAAAATTGTAATAGCCTTTCCAAAAGTCAAATGCAATTTTGGAGCCAAAAAGCAATGAATGCTTTCCAACCACTTCCATCAATCAATTGTGACAAGTTGTCACATCACTCAAAGTGACTAATGATTTGATGTTTGATGTGACTTTTGGGCCGTATTTTGATTCGCAATGCGAGTGCGCCCGCAAACACTCCCGGGCTCAGGTTCGCTAATTCCAAATTAACGAATTTTCCGTTGTTACGTAATTAAATCTAATTTAATTAAATAATTTTTCCTAGCAAAATTACTTTTCACGTCGCTAACGAATTAATTCTAAATTAACTTGTTTGCCCAATTAAAATCTAATTTTAATTCTGGTGTCGAAATCCAATTTCGTTTATATATCGAATATATTAATTTATCGATAAATTCCAAATTAATCGTTCTCTCTCTTTAATTAATATTTTATCCCAGATAAAATATCTTTGTAATTAATCCTAGATTAATTTTCTATCTCTTATAATTAATCCCAGATTAATAAAGTGCGAGTCATACGTCATCGGTGAATCTTCGGGAAGCGACCCATGAGATCCCTGGATATGTTGGCAGTAAATACGGTCATCGGACTATCCAAACACATAAGTACCTAGTACTACGTTTTTTACCGATTTACAAGACAATGTTGGCTTCTAGCAAAGCGCCATGCCTACCCAATTATCCAGAAATATACTTACATGAATATGTGATCTATACCTGTCGTAGTATACGTAGTATTGCGTATTTCAATCCAGTATCGGATGTCACGTGCAAGGCTTGGGGCTGGAAATGTGTATGCCCCGTACGAAGCACATATCGGATCTCTGGTAACTAGTCTCTATAATCGGATAAACATGACCTAGTCATAATATCCCGATAGCTGCAGCATATATAAGAGAACCAGTTTCGTATCCTACGTGATCATCATCTCCACTATGACTGGAGTGATACTTCCATCTCGACATCACACCCAATACACTACGATTCTCAATATACCCAGAAGAGGCGTACACAGAACCTGTTAAAGCCCTTGACGACCTAAACCAAAGTACATTGATTGTCGCAAGTAGTAGCGGTGCAAGTCTCAGGTTAAGACCCAATACACCTACCTTGATTCGGACTTCCATAGACACATAGTCATACTACCAATGGAATTCTGAGGGGTCTATCCAGAGCGAAGCTATTTCCCGTACCATCGGTAAACACAACCTCCTATTACACTTGCATGAGTATCATATACCCAAATATATGAGAACTATGCCGTTGTGCTCCCACAACACGTACAAGTGCAATACTAGTCTATTCCGCATTAACGATGTCCAATCTCGATAATACTACGACTATGGATATTTAATGATTAAACCTTCATGGATTGATACTGTCTCATATCTTATCAATCTGGAACTAATCATATGGACATTCTATCATTTATACATCTTGGTGATCTAATCAAAAATGATAAAAGAGCGATTTCATTTGCACATAGTTAATTTGTACAACAACACCATGATATGTACAAATAGTGACGCTATGGGTCATAACTGTCGAACAATCTCCCACTTGGCCTATAGCCAGTCACTCAAGTGTTTTACACCCGAACTATGTACGGTTCGCTCAAATTTCTGCTGAGGAAAGGATTTCGTCAGTGGATTTGCATGATTATCATCTGATGCGATTTATTCGATCATCACATCGCCACGATGTATGATCCGAACGAATCAGATGAATAATTGAAGTATATATCTGGATCGTTGATGAGACCATTAATTCTTTAGCCTGCGCTGTAGCCTAGCTCAGCTGCTAACAAAACTATATCTAATCTAATTAGATTTATTCGACCCAAATGGCTTCTATTGCTGCCTCAGCTGCATCAATAATCCACTTTTGTTGTTTATTCGGTAACAGTATCTTGCTTGGAAGATTTCTAGCTCACTGTTCTGATATTCAAACTGTATAGTATCGTTTTGCGACTTATAGTCATTTTTATCGATTTGGAAACTTACAGAAGTGAATCCAGTCACTTCAAGTTCTCTTTCTCCATAGTATAAGAAGGAATCCTTAGTTCCTCTAAGATACTCAAGGATGTTCTTAATATCAATCCAATGACTATCACTTGGATTGGCCTGATTGTGACTCCATATGCTCAAAGCGTATGAGACACCAGGTCGCGTACATTTATTTCAATGTACGAGTTCTCGGAGAGTATCAACAACTTTAAATCTATCCCAGTAGATCTTTATTCCTAGAATAAAGGTTGTTTCTCCCAAGAATTCTACGGATAATTTTCATGAAAGCCAAGCTTTCACCGATTTTATTATGGGAATATCATTTCCAAGAAATGACATATTATCATTATTTAGGACATTCATTGTCAGTGCGCTCCCACTAACTTTCTTATATACATAAGAATCATGTTCGTTTTGAATTAAATCATACACCATTATGATTACATCAAAACGGTAATTCTAAGAACTCAATGTTTGCTTCAATCCATAAATGGATCGAATAACCTGCAACCCTTGTTTGCTAGTTATGGTACGACAAAACCGTCAGGATGTTGTAAACATCCTCCAAAAGGTTTCCGTTAAGGAAAGCGGTTTTGGCATTCAGCTGTCATATTTCATAAATGAAACATGCAGCATCAGCAAGCATTATCCAAATGGATTTAACCATGGCAACGGGTAAAAGGTTTGGTCGTAATCGACACTATGTTGATAACGATACCTTTTCGCTACAAGCCTAGCTTAGTACGTTGGTATGTTCCCTTCCATGTACGTCTTCCTTGAAGAATTATATAGTACCAATAGACACAATGCCTTCCGATACATCAACTACTATCCAAACTTAGTTGATATACATGGAATCCATTACGGATATCATGGCACTTTGCCATAATAGGGAGTCAATACCTTGTATCACTTCCTCATACGTAGTCAGTTCGTATTCCTCAATAAGATTGACATCTTTCTGAGGTGAGATCAGAACCCCATACCCCAGGTTGTTTTCTGACTCTCTCCGACTTACGTGGTTCTTGTGTATTCGAAGATTATTGGTATAGTTTCATCCTTGATGAACTATTTGTGTTCCATTAAGGAATTGGTGCCTGGAACAGCATTACTCCGATTTTCATCGAGTTTTACTTTCCTCTCACTTACCACTGCATATAGGTATTCCTTTTAGGAAAATCGCATAGTGAGCAACAATTACATTGTTCTCTTGTGAGTTGTATAAGTACTATACTTTGGTATCCCTAGTATAACCTACAATTTAGGCACTTATCCGATTTGGGTTCTAGTTTGGTATTATCCAAACATATGCCTAGCATTCCCAAATCTTTAGGAATAAGAAAACCCGGTTTCTTTCCTGTTCATATCTAATATGAAGTCTGTCTAACAGATTTCTATGGAACCTTATTCAAAATAAGTTCTACACTGTTTATGTGTATCCGTTGAAGGAAATGGTAGCTCAGAGCGACTCATGATTAACCTTATCATGTCTAATAAAATTCAGTTTCTCAGTTCGAACACACCGTTAATTGACGTGTTCCGGGAGAAGTCCTCATTGAAAGAATATTATACTCTTTCAAGTATATGAGAAACTTATTACTTAAGTATTTTTATCATGGTCTAACTGTTACGGTTTAATACTTTTGCTGATCTGTTTGTCTACTTTGTGTCGAAACTTTTTTGAATTTATCAAAAGTTTCCGATTTCTGTTTCAAAAGAAACACATAACTATAACGCGATGCCACATCCGTAAAGGTCACGAAATATTCATATCCACCTCTAGCCTAGCTAGATATGGGCCCACTTACGTCACTATGAACTAGAGCTAACAGATCGGTGGCACTTACATTTTTACCAAGTAAAGGTGTTTAAGGCATTTTGCCCAATAAACTAGATTCGTAGATATTATTTGAATGAAATCAAATTTTTCCTAGTACCCACTCTTCGAAAGTGTGGATATACGAGTCTTGTTTAATTGTGTCCCAGACAACAATGCCACATATAAGTCTCAACTGATTTACTCGGTTTGAGTTATTTGTTCGTCATAACATATGTTTGAGATTTATTTATATTCAAAATATAAATACTGTTTTTCACATCTAATGTGTTTATCTCAATATCATCTTTATAAAATAAAACACTTTACTGTTCTAGAATATAAAGGTATATCCGCAACGAATTATACACTGATATAGAGATAATGTTTCTAGTCAAACTAGTTACATTTTAACAGTTTCCTAATTTAAGTACATACCAGAAGGGTAGTTCCTAAACTTAGGTCTCTATGGTTAAAATAGCGACTGTCGTCCCGTTTACGATTCGCAGATTAATCTCAACTGAAGTCAGTATCCTGCTCATAGCAGATTCTGCACACCAGTACATATTTATGTACCACTTCTAGTATCTAAAATCCAATTTTAATACTAGCTGTGAACATGTTGATGACAAACATATTTGAAGCCGGAGCCTTGTACCGTCTTCAATTCCTTCATGTCTGCCTTGTCCATACGGCAGTCACGCTTCCGTGTCCCCGTTTGCTACAGTTTAGGCAGACATTCTGGGATATGTCCTTTGTCTTCCCAGAAGATTATAATGGCTTTGCCTTTGGCCAAGCCTTGGCCTTCTAGAATGTTGAAGTAAGGTGCGCCTTGTGCTTCTTGCCTTATTGAAAACTTTTGGCTTTGTCTCCTTGAGAATAGCCATTAACTCTCCAAGAGTTTATATATTGCAATTTAGTACTTCTACGATCTAAGGATAGATCTATAAAGATCCTTCAATTTCATTATCATACTATAATGATTCAATCATTAGTTCTGATCAAGAAATTAAGGAGTCTATTTGGCAAGCATAATGGATTAAGCACTAAAGTTATCATCACATGAATCTTACAAAGATCACGCTCTACTATTTGCTCAACTCCAGGCTTAGGCTCGAGATGTCACTATATCAAATCAAGTAACTTCTCGATCATTCAGGACTATCCTGAGATTTTATTCCCAATTTGAAAATTAAAGTCGTTTAAAAAATATTTTCACCCAGGATTATGTTTTAAACACTAATCTTTCAATTATCTTGATTCTAATAGTCCAACTATCAAATCAACGATTTTAGGTACTATTGATTATAATGATTACTATAGTCCAACTATATAATCAACTATAATTTAATAAGTTAAATTCAATTATATTGATTACTATAATCCAATTATAAAATCAACTATTAATTGAAATAGTTAATTCAAATATATTGATTACTATAATCCAATTATATAATCAACTATAAATGAAATAGTTTAAATACAGTCCAACTGTTTAATTTAAAACAACATTAAATATTAGTCCAACTAATATATTAATTTATTTGACGAAAAATTGAATGAGCGCGTATGGCAAGTAACTAAACGAATATTGCAAATTTAATACTTGTCTCCCACTATTTTTCGGCGAGCCTCTAACCCTCTGTGGAGTACTCGGGAAACCTTATTTCCTAGTGGGCTAGGATCCCGTTAAATAACACACAATCTTGACTTTGGCCAACAAATTGTATGATAATTAACTAGGTAGATCTCTAAGATCAATTGGATCCCATCCAATTCCTAGATCCAGTAGGTGGACATCCAAGTCCGAAACATATATCTTATATATGCCAATATATCCAATATATTTCCTAACATTTTTCCTCTGAATCAACTAAGCCTTGGCTTTGGCACAAAAAACTTAGTGATCCCAGTTAAGCGGAACTCATTGACCTTGGAAAGCTTCGTAATCAATGTCGATGGACAAGAAGTGATCTTGACTTTGGCCAAAAAATCACAACTTGGACAAGACACCGATATGGAACAAAGCCTTCATGATTCAAACACATCATCAACGGACAAAGGCCTTGACTTTGGCCAACAAACCAATGCCAGTCTTGGATCTTGAGTAAGAATCACTCAATGGAAGGAAAAACGCTTAATATGATGTTGAGGGTTTTTCGCGTGCAATTAGCAACCAATTAATTATCTTTGTTAAGGTCTCATCATCATACACCCTTAAACATGCATTCTAAACACATAATAAGGCGCATATATAAATAAAATAATAATGATATGCGGATGGATACTTAACACATTGTTTCTAGAACAAATCTCTCCATTTCCTCTCTCTCGCTAGCACAAGTATTACTTCTACCCAATTACATAACACTTCTAAAGAAACCTCATTTACATTGAGGGGAATAGGTGAGAAGAGAAATACATAGAGAAATGAGGTAATAGGCTGGACACGCAGGTCCAATTAATAAATTCTAAATTTATTACAACAATTTCCAAAATTGCCCTCACCCATCTAATATCCATCTGATATACATTATTCATACATCGCAACCATGTATTCACACAAGCATGTTATCAATCAATCTAATCCAATTAATTAATCTGAATATTAATGACCATCCAATGTTCAAACAACGATTTGATTTTGGCGAGTCAAACTCGTTTTGCGAATAAGTACTCAAAGTACGAATTCTTGAATTAAATTAAACTACAACATTAAATTCAATTTAATTTGTATCTAATACTAATTCATTTATTTAATTCCAAATTAAATATTACACTTTATAAACGAACCTTTACGACTTAGATTCCAAATCTAATCGTTACGGGTCTCAAAGCCCGATTAACATCCAATGTCAATTTAATTTAAAGTCCAATGGGCTTTCAATTAATTTCTTAAGGCATGGACTTTTGGTCAATATGGGTCAAACCCAAATACCAAAGCCCATTTAAGGAATCACCCTTATTTGCCAAGAAACCAATTTAGGCCCATTAGGCCCAATTAATATTAAAGGTCCATTAAGTCATAATTGGACTTTATGGAAATGGTTTTGGGCCCAATTGGATCCAACCAATTTAGCCTAAACCTAACTTGGTACAACCAAGCCCATTAAGCCCAATTACAACTTTACAAGCCCAATTTCCTAAATAGGCCCAATTAATTAAATTACCAAATTCCAAATTTCATAACTTAATTAACCAAAGTGTATTCCATAATTAATTAACTAAATTAAAATTTCCAAAACATCAATTTACATAATTAATCATGCTCATTATCATCAACACATGTCCAAGACATTTGAATCAAAAATCAAACCCATTTCATGCTTCAATACTCACGGCAATGGTAGGGATTTTGTCCAATTCCAATTTCAATCCAATTGAATTTAAATTAACATTCCCAAAGTCTTTCAAACTCATCCAATGAATCAAAAAACAAAAATTACCATGAGATTAGGGTATCAATGGTATTCGGCCAAGCCAACCCAATTTGGGGAAAATTGTTCCAAATCAATTTTCATGAAATTGATCATATCCAACTTCAATTAAACATCATTCAAGCATACTCAATCAAAGAATTTTATCAAATCATGCTCAAATTCAATTTACCCAATTTTAACCCTAAGTTCAAGTTTCATGCTCAAATGGCTCTGATACCATTGTTGGGTTTCTCTAAGGTCCCAAGGAACAAATCAAGCAATGAAACACATGTGCGAATACTCAAAGAAGTTGTGGAATACTTACAATGATGGGTTGAGCAATGCGATGAACAACAAAAACTATTTTCCTCTTCCGTGAAGCTCACGGTAGTGGGCAGATATTTGTCCTCCAAAATTCGGCCATGGATGATCCACCAAGCTCCAAGCTTTGTGATGTGATTCCATGCTCACGGGTGCGGTTCCCTATCACCTTCGCAAGACTCCTAAAGCGTGCTAGCACTCCGGAAATTTTGCCGCAAAACTTTCTTCTCCTTGCTCACGGTTTTTGCAGTAAAAATGAGAAGAAAATTGGCCTAAGCCGAGAGAGAGAGGAGAGTGAATGGAGAGAGAGTGTGTTGGTTTATTTGGTTTGTGTATCTAATACACAAAAATCAAATCCAAAAAATTGTAATAGCCTTTCCAAAAGTCAAATACAATTTTTGAGCCAAAAATCAATTAATGCTTTCCAACCACTTCCATCAATCAATTGTGACAAGTTGTCACATCACTCAAAGTGACTAATGATTTGACGCTTGATGTGACTTGTGGGCCGTACTTTGATTCGCAATGCGAGTGCGCCCGGAAACACTCCCGGGCTCGGGTTCGCTAATTCCAAATTAACTAATTTTCTGTTGCGACGTAATTAAATCTAATTTAATTAAATAACTTTGCCTAGCAAAATTACTTTTCACGTCGCTAACGAATTAATTCTAAATTAACTCGTTTCCCCGAATTAAAATATAATTTTAATTCTGCGTCGAAATCCAATTTCGTTTAATATATCGAATATATTAATTTATCGATTAATTCCAAATTAATCGTTCTCTCTCTTTAATTAATATTTTATCCCAGATAAAATATCTCTGTAATTAATCCTAGATTAATTTTCTCTCTCTTATAATTAATCCTAGATTAATAAAGTGCGAGTCATACGTCATCGGTGAATCTTCGGGAAGCGACCCGTGAGATCCCCAGTTATGTTGGCAGTAAATATGGTCGTCGGACTATCCAAACACGTAAGCACCTAGTACTACATTTTTACCGATTTACAAGACAAGGTTGGCTTCTAGAAAAGCGCCATGCCTACCTAATTCTCCAGAAATATCCTTACAGGAATATGTGATCTATATCAGGCGTAGTATACGTAGTATTGCGTATTTCGATCCAGTATAGGATGTCACATGCAAGGCCTGGGGCTGGAAATGTGTCTGCCCCGTACGAAGCACATATCGGATCTCTGGTAACTAGTCTCTATAATCGGATAAACATGAGCTAGTCATAATATCCCGATAGCTGCAGCATATAAGAGAACCAGTTCCGTATCCTACGTGATCATCATCTCCATTATGAATGGAGTGATACTTCCATCTCGACATCACACCCAATACACTACGATTCTCAATATACCCAGAAGAGGCGTACACAGAACATGTTAAAGCCCTGGACGACCTAAACCAAAGTACATTAATTGTCGCAAGTATTAGCGGTGCAAGTCTCAGGTTAAGACCAAATACATCTACCCTGATTCGGACTTCCATAGACACATAGTCATACTACCAATGGAATTCCGAGAGGTCTATCCAGAGCGAAGCTGTTTCCCCTACCATCGGTAAACACAACCTCCTATTACACTTGCATGAGTATCCTATACCCAAATATAGGAGAACTATGTCGTTGTGCTCCCACAACACGCACAAGTGCAATACTAGTCTATTCCAAATTATCGATGTCCAATCTCGATAATACTACGACTAGGGATATTTAATGATTAAACCTTAATGGATTGATATTGTCTCATATCTTATCAATCCGGAACTAATCATATGGACCTTCTATCATTTATACATCTTGGTGATCTAATCACAAATGATAAAAGAGCAATTTCCTTTGTCACATAGTTAATTTGTACAACAACACCATAATCTGTGCAAATAGTGACGTTATGGGTCATAACTGTCCAACAGGAGGTTGGTTTATTACTTCTATGAGGGTTTAACACCCTAAGATAGACAAGTAGTGGAAATGATGTGTATTGGTGAGTTTATGAAAAAAAATCTTGAAGATGCACTAGATTACCTAGAACATATAGCAGAGAATGCACAACACTGGGACACAATTGGTACTTATGAGTCATCTGTAAAATCACAGGCATCTGAAAGAGGCATGTTTAACCTTAGGGAAGACCATGACCATTTTGTTAAATATACATCTCTAGCTAAAAAAGGTGAGGCATTAGAAATAATGAAGAGTGATCATGTCAAGTTAATTCAAGAAGTCACATGTCAAATATGTAATTCAAATGAACAAGTCACACAAGTTTGTCCAACCTTGCCAGCCCTACAAGAATGTCTTCATGACCAAGTCAGTTCCATAAACACCTTCAAGAGACCAAATCCAAACTCATACTCCTGAACCTACAATTCTGGTTGGAGAAACCATCCAAACTTCAATTGGATGAATGATAACCAATCACAACCATCGCAACAACCTCCCCAAGTACACCAGAATTTCCAAAATTCTCAAAACTATGCACCATATTTTCCACCGCCTAGGAAAACCCTTGAAGAAACTTTGCATGCATTCATTGAGAAACAGGAAGCCATCAATACCAAAATGAGCAACCATTGATTGATCTGAAAGATACTTTTTCCAAAATCACATATGCATTGACCATTAATGAGAAATGGAAGTTTCCTGCACAACCCCAGCCAAACCCCAAGAGTCATCAAAACCCTCATGATGGTAGTTTTGGTAGTTAACACATAAATCAAATCAAATCTGTTTCTTCACAAAGGTAAGGTCATCTACATACCTATTCTTGAACCTCATGAAGTTTAAAATAAATCAGATTCAGAGGGTAAGGAAGGGGTTGATGAATCATTACCTATCATTGATGATAATAATTTTCTCATGCACATCCATTTCCTCAAGTATTAAAAATAAAGAAATTGAACAATTCCCCAGAGATATATGAAATATTCAAATAGGTAAAAGCCAATATTTCTTTGTTATATGCCATCCAACAAAGACCATCTTATGTCAAATTTCTGAAAGACTCGTGCAACGTTAAAAGAAACATGAGGTAAGAAATAAAGCTTTTATAGATGAACATGTAAGTTTAATTCTCTCAACCAATAATTCATTAAAATACAAGGACCCTAGTTGTCCAACTATTTCATGTATTATTAGAAATTAAAAAATTGAATATGATTTGCTTGATCTTGGAGCCAGTGTCAATTTGTTTCAATTTTCGGTTTACCAATAACTTAATATTGGCGAGTTAAAACCAACATCAACTACTCTTTTACTTGTTAATAGATCAATCAATGTACCGAAAGGAATTGTGGAAGACGTGTTATTACAGGTCGATAAATTCATATATCATGTGAATTTTATTATCGTGGAAACACAACCTGCAGCAAATAGTTATAAGCCAATTCCTATAATACCTGGTCACTTTTTTATCAACAGTTAATGCTTTAATTAATTGCACGAATGGAATCATGAATTTATCCTTTGGAAATATAACATTGGAACTTAATATTTTTAACATGTGCAAACAACCATACGATGAGGACAATAAAAATGAGAGCATGGAACTAATTGAACCAATTTTGGAGGAACATATTCATAGGAGTTTATCTGATCCCACGAAAATATGTACTGCTAATTTTCTTGAATCAAGTACGTAATTAGTTTCAGATATTCCTAATGATTTTTTACTTGATTCTACACAGGTATTGGAAGACGATGGAGAGAAATAAATTTTGAGGAACTAGGAACACTAGAAGAAGAAAAACATGAGGAGACACCGAAATTGGAGTTAAAGACATTGCTAGAAGGATTGAAGTATGCATTTCTTGGAGATGAAAAAAATTACCATGTGGTAATTTCTTCTTCTCTCACAAGCAACCATGAAGGTGAATTGTTAAATGTGTTGAGAGAACATAAACTGGCAATTGGATGGACTTTAAAAGACATAAAAGGCATTAATACTTTGATCTGCATACATAGAATATATTTATAAGATAATAATAGGACATATCGTCAACCCCAAAGAAGATTGAACCCTCACATGAAAGAAGTGCTAAAAACTGAATTCCTTTAACTTATTGATGTAGACATTATCTACCCTATCTCCGATAGTAAGTGAGTAAGTTCTACAAAAATTATGCCTAAAAATTCTGGAATGACGGTCGTAAAGAATCATAAAGGAGAATCAATTCCAACTTGAATCTCATCTAGTTTGCATATGTGCATTGACTATAGAATACTAAATGACGACACTAGAAAAAATCATTTTTCCTTTACCATTTAAAGACCAAATTTTAGAACTAGTAGCAGGACACCCTTACTATTACTTTCTTGATAGTTACTCGGGTTATTATCAAATTCCCACTACTTTAGAAGACCAGGAAAAAACCACATTCACATGTCCCTTTGGAATATTTACATTTAAGAACATATCTTTTGGACTTTGTAATGCACCAGCAACATTCCAACGATGCATGTTAACCATATTTAGTGACATGGTTGAACACTATTTAGGACAGAGAAATGAAAGTAAGCCGTATATAATTTATTATGCAAGTAGAACTTTAAACAGTGCATAAATGAATTACACTATCACGGAAAATGAACTACTTGCTGTAATATTTGCATTGGATAAATTTTGATCATATTTAATTGGTTCTTCAATCGTTGTTTATTCTGACCTTGCTGTTGTTAGATTTTTTATGTCTAAACATGATGCAAAGCCCATATTACTACGGTGGATTTTACTGCTTCAAGAATTCAATCTCACTATCATGGACAAAAAAAGAAGCCAAGAATATGGTTGCAGCTCATTTATCGAGACTCACAAATGAGTCGTCGATTGACACAACTCTTATAAATGACTTTTTCCTGGTGATTTTTTTATTTTCTATAAATACAATACCTTGGTATGCTAAAATTGTCAATTTTCTTGCAACAAGAAAAATACCTCCAGATTGGAGCCATCAAGACAATAAGAAACTATTTACCGAAGACAAAAGATTCTACCGGGACGATCCATATTTGTTCAAGTATTGCCCTGATCAAATTTTCCGACGATGCATACCAAACAATGAGATAAGTGGTGTTATTCAGCTTTTTCAGTTTGAAGCATGTGGAGGTCACTTCTCATCTAAGAAAACCCCTGAAAAAATCTTGCAGCATGGATTTTATTTGCCCACCATTTTTAACGACACATATGCTTTCTACAAAACCTATGAAAATTGTCAAAAGTTGGGATCTAGTTCAAAAAGAACATAATGCCTTTAAATCCTATCATTGTCATCGAAATCTTTGATTGTTGGGAAATAGATTCCATGGGTCCATTTCCACCATCATTTATATTTTTATATATTTTAGTTGCATTCGATTATGTCTCAAAATGGGTTGAGGCGATTCCTTGTTGAAACAATGATCACAAAACTGTGATTAAATTTTTAAAAGAAAATATGTTAAGTCGATTTGGAATCCCTTGGGCTATTATAAGTGATGAAGGTAAATACTTTTGTAACAAGCCTTTTGAGTATTTAATAAAAAAAGTATGGAATTACACATAACGTTTCTACCTCATATCACCCTCAGAAAAATGGTCAAATTGAACTAGCAAATAGGGAAATCAAACAAATTTTGGAAAAAACGGTCAATCCAAATAGCAAAGATTGGTCACTTCGACTGACTGGTGCACTTTGGGCATACCGAACTGTTGGGGTTGGTGCTCAGAGCGCCAATCCGCATCGTATTTATGTCTGATTCATGAATACGATCAATTCATTTTTCCATAATATTACTAATTTATGGTTGCACCTCTTGTTTTTATATACGTATTCAATCTGATTACGATTAGATTGAAACTAAATGTGGTTTAGTGATATGTATATATTAGACAAAGGTCTGGTAATATATAGTACAATACACAGTTACAAAGGTAGTTTGTAATTCACATTGGGATGTGTCACTGCTAAATATATATTATCAAATATAGTTCCTGGTCAAGATTTACTAACACTGGTCTGTTAGTCAAATCCGTTGAGACCAATACATGTCGTATATCGAGACTTGGTCCGATGGTTTATCCCAATGAACCATGAGTCTGGGGAGACTCGTATAGACGTGTAGGTGATTATAGTGGATAAACATTGAACGATTCACTGAAGATTCTTAATGGATGGTACACCAACGTCAATAAGAATCTTCTCGGATTGAGTAGCATAGTGGTCATTCGACTTGAGATACCACTGTGGATGTATGAGACATCCTCCACACTTAGATGGCAGTCACATCACTGATCTATTTAGATCAGACCTCCGCCTGGTCGTTGGGTGTGGACTGATCCTCAGGATATCCTATGTGTATCAAGATAGGATCCGCCAGTTCTGTGTACAGAGCATAGGTAGTCTATATATGATTAGTAGTCTGTTAAATCTGTGGCCACAGTATACTTCGGAAGTAAGTTCCGAATTTTATTTAGAGATTGCTAATAGATACGTCGACGGGATAATACCTATAGAGATTTGACGTTTACATCTATATCTCTGGTATTATCCGAATACCTGTGACGGAGAGATTATACGTATACAATGACCTCGACCTGTATGATTCAGCGAGTTTATCCGTGGTCGTCATAATTTACGGGTGGGTAAGTTATGGACACGAAATTGGATTTTGTGATGGATATACCTGAATCTAGAGAATCTCACTAATGAAATATACTCGTAGAGCACTAGGGCGACTTTTATAAATAATGGTGATTATTTATAAATCGTTTAAACGTTAAACGAAAAATATATGCGAACGGGTCGAACTGTCATTTCCTAATTAATGTGTATTTGTATTTAATATATGATATTATTAAATACACATTAATACATTTTCAAATAAAGGTATTTGACATATATCATTAATATATGTATTTGAGATATTTAAAGTAAATATAATACATATATTTGAGATATTTGTATTTAATTATTTATTTAATTATTTAATTGTTAAATGATTAATATAATTAAAATATAAATATATTACCAAATGATAAAGTTAGGAAATGATTATAAGTGTAAATGTTTGACTTTACATTAAAGGAAAAGGTTGTCAAATTGAATTTGACTTCCTTGGATATTTGTTTTAATTGTTAAAATTGAAAATATCTATTTTCATTTTTATTTGTAATTTTCTGCCAACACCCTAAATAGAATATAAGTGTTATATTTTTGAGTTGCAATTGTTGACTTATTGAATTACATTAAAGTGTTAATGATTTCTAAAACAAGTTGGCAAGTTGGCTTTAAATGAAACAAAAACTAAATATCTAGATATTTTATACTACCTAATTTCAGCCAAGGCTCTTTTTGGGTGAAGTATATATTGTTTTGTTTCATTTTTAGGGTTAGATAAGTTCATTAGATACCAAATAAACATAAAAAGAAGTTGAGAGAAAAGCTTGAAGGCTAAAGGAAAAAGCTTGGAAATCTTTGAGTTTTGTAAGTTTTTCTTTAAAGTTTTCAACATGAAAAATGTTTCTAACATGCTTAGCATCATTTGTGTTTCTTTGGTGTTATCTCTCTTCTTATAGTTTGTGTTTATTTTGGTTGTGAACTTTGATGAAAGATTGATGCATGTAAGTAAGCTTGAAATGGTTTCAAAGCTTTACTTTTGATTTTTGGAAAATCAAGTTGCTATTCTAGAGTTGGTAAGCCACTCATCGGTGACCTAGAATTATTCTAGATTTGTTTCAAAGTGGTGAGGCTAGATTGGTGAAGTATTGAATGGATTAAAGTGTTGGATTTTGTAAATTTTGTGAAATTGGACAATTTGATGAAATTGAAATATTAGGGTTCATAACCCACTCCAAATTTGGGGCTTTTCATATATGTGATGTATTATGGTATGAATATGATGCATGTAAAATTTTAGGTTGATTGGATTTGATCTTGGCATGTTTTGAACTAAAGGGACCAAATTGTAATTAATTGAAAATTTGGGGTGTCTCACGACATTAGACCAAAAATTGGGGATTTGTGTGAAATCTGATTTTGATACATTAGATGTGTTGAAAAATATTTTAGAAATGATTTAGAATCATCCAAAATTGTATTTGACAACTTTTGGACTAAAATGATCAATTAACAAAGTTTTGGGGCAATTCAATAATTACCAAGAAATTTGATTTCTTGTGTAATTTTTCAAAATTTGATAATTGGATAATTAAATAAATAAGTTTATTTAATTGATCCGAGAAAAAGTTTTTAAATCGGAAAATTTTGATTTTCCACTATTCTGTTGCGTTACCGATATTCCTCTTAAAACCCCAACACGAACAACTTTCAAAACTCTTTGGGAATGTCTCTTTATCGTCTAGTTTATGGAAAACCTTGTCATTTTTGTAGAACTTGAGCATAAGGCATATTGGGCTATTAAAGCATTGAATTCAAACTTTGAAAATGTCAATCATGAACGTAATTTACAATTAAATGAACTTGAAGAGTTAATGAATGATTCATATGAGATTTCGAAAATTCTTAAAGATAAAAATAAGGCCTCTTATGATAGTCGAATTTCACGAAAAATATTTGAAATTCGTCAAAAAAAATTGCTTTATAATTCTTGTCTTCATTTATTTCCTGGAAAATTGAAATCCAAATGGAGTGGCCCATTTATTGTGAAACACGTTTACCTATATGGAGCTATTGACATTGAGAATCCTAGGGACGATGATGTATTTAAAGTGAATGGACAACGTCTGAAACTATTTTTGGAGTGTTCAAATTTTCAAGAATCTATTTTCCTTTCAATCCCAGTATACTGTGATTGATGTATTTCAAACAGTTATTTTCTTTTCTTTTCTTTTGTATTTGTCTAATTCCCATTTTTTCTTGAGTTTTGCAGCAAATATTTTTCTTTTTGTCAGAGTTTTTCACCTTGGTTAAACAACGAATAACGGTACTCTATGACTCTAAGTCAGTTCCTTCAGTTTCCTAAAATTACTTAAACCCTACAATCAAGGCATGGAAGAAACTCCCACAAAACTCCACCAATATTTTCCTTCTCTCCCTCAAAATGCTCTGATGAAAATTTAAAAAGCAGACACCGAAAGAATGAGGCTTCTTATGATCAATGGTATTCCTAGTGATATTCATTGAGTAATTGAAGCAAGGGTTCACTTGGCAGGTGAGTCATCTGACTCTTTCATTTCTTACATGCTTGGTTTAGGGAAAAACACATATACTACGAAACGAAGAGCTAAACAATTAGGTATTTGTTATAAATGTGCACGATGGACGTGCAACACTCGTTGTCGTTATTTAGGAATGGTGTACGATAATCGAGAAGATAAAATTCAATTCATTAGAGATGGCTTGACTAAGGAGTCTTTATTTGATATATAATTGACTCTTGAGACGCATCGTAGTGGACATGTTCATCGAGTAATTCGCAATTTGCATACACAATTTCAAAAAGAAAGACAATTATATAGTCTCGGGAATCTAACTTTTAAAGACCTTGTTTGTCAATTTATAAGAAAATCATATGGGAAGCATATCATCGACCCGTAGAGGGCGTACAAGCCGCTACTGGACGTAAACCCAGAGGAAGATGTGAGCCATATCACAACTACCAGTATACATTGTTTCAATTTGTTGCTTTGATTTCCTTAACTTTAAATTACTATTTTAATTTACTTTAATTTACTGTTTTTATTTTCTTTACTTTAATTTTGTCGACAGTATCTAAACTTTTTGACTTTCACAATATATATTTACTGTTTATTTGATAATTGTCATTTTACAGGTACTAGTGCTTTACTCTTTTTCAGGATCCATAAATACAGTTTGTCATTTCTCTCATCAACACATCCATATAAGAGAGGGATCAAAAATAGAGAAAACTTCAAGACCACGAGTCACTAATATCCGTGTGTTTTGTGGGACTAGCCCTAGAACTAAACCAGATTTTGTTGAAGCTGTAAAAGAATTGGGTAGAGTTATGGCGGAAAGAAACATGCACTTAGTATATGGCGGTGGCAATCTTGGATTTATGGGATGTGTTTCAAATGATGTGCAAGAAGGTGATAGTCAAGTTTTGGGAATCATTCCAAAACTTTTGGCAGAAGAAAACCTCATCGGAAAATCAAATTGGGAAGAATACATTGTCTCAGGTATGTCTTAAAGACTTAATGAAATGATTAATCATGCTGACGCTTTTATTGCTTTATCAGGTGGGCTGGGCATATTGGAGGAAATATTCACAGTTGCGTCATTGGCAAACTTGAACATTCACCGAAAACCCATTGGACTACTTAATATTGATAACGTTTTCGATTTTCTTTTAGTATTTCTTGAGGATGCCAAAAGACTTGGGTTTATTTCGAAATTGGTAAAAGTTATAGTCCTAACTGCAAGAAAAATTGATGAATTAACTGACCAATTCTTAGCTTTTGAACCAAAAATCGACCTCATTCTTTCCAAGTTGAACTGGTCTAATAAAGATCATGACAAGAAGCGTAGAGTGGACTTGAATCTTAATCTGTAATTTTTTTCTTTTAAATAGTCGTAGATTCAATTGTCAATTCCACACTAATCAGGTGATGTCTTCTAAACTCTACTTTTTCTTATTCAAACATTGGGGACAACATCTCAATTTGGTTGGGATGGGGACAGTTGACTAGATAGTTTTCGTTTCTATGTTTCATTGTTTTATTTTTCTTTAAAAAAATATTTTCATTTTTGTGTTTTTGTTTTGTTTTTCTTTGTTGTTATTTTGTGTGTAAAAAAAAAAAAAATTTATTTTGTGTTGATTTTTGTTGTTATTTTGTATGTAAAAAAATATTTTGTGTTGATTTTCTTGTGTTTTTTTTTAAAAAAAAACTACACACAAACCAACGATAAATTTTTGACTAACCAGGTGAAATTATTGTTCAAAGATGATTGTGTAAGGAGTTTTCGCTCCTGAGACACTTCTGAGACGCATCTCAATGTTTCGTAACAAGTTATTTTTGTTCATTTATTTTTAAATCAGTTAAATTTGTGAATTCTCCATAATATTGATTAAATTTGGTCTTCATAAGCTCATTTGACAAGTATTATCAACATATAGGGTAACATGTGATCGTGGGTTATAAGTGAAAATTTTGTAATATATAGTTCTCTACTTTGTTGGAGGTAGTGTAACATCCCGGATTATTTAAGCCTGTTTGACGAATTAGAATACTTTTAAAGGATTAATTATAGCATAGTAATAACCAAAACCAGAGAGGCTAGAATGTAATTTTCAGGGTTTTGTATATAAAGGCCCTAGATATTTATTTAGACACGTTTTCAATTTTGGACACACATTGGGGAGAAACCATAAAAGGCCTAGAGAGATCGAGAGAAGGGGAGAGAGCTCGAGAAGGGCCGAGAGAGAGAGACCAGAGAAAGGGAGAGTCCGGTGATGTTACCAACTTCAGGCGAGTCTCCGACGTTGTTCTTGGCGCCAGGAGTCAGTGACCAGAGGCAGAAAGCAGAAACGAGCAGAGGCAGAGTCCGAGCGAGGAAGAGAAATCGAAGAAGAAGAGTGGAAAGAAAGCCAGGGAGCCTAATTTCAATGTCAGTAGCTTTTTAGCGTTCATAGAATGCATGAGGAAATTCAAGTAAGTACACCATGACTATGATTTCTTGAGTTTGATTAAATTTGGGTGATTTAGGGTTTTTAGATAAAACTCGAAATTGGGTTTAAATAATGAATTAGAATCTTGTTAAAAGTAATTTAATTTAAGTTTTATGTATGAACTTGGAACGGATTAACAGAATTGAAAAGATTGAAATTTGGGAAATTATGCCAAGAACCCTAAAAATTGGGGATTTCTAGATTTGCAGTGTAGAAGAGTTATGGAAATGTTCTGGATGTTATTAATAGTCAGGGGAAAGAAATAAAATTGAAAATCTGAAATTTGACATAATTATGTAAGTTGGGTAGCAGTAGCAATGGTAGAAGTGATGATAATAGCTGTAACAATTGGTAGAAGCAGAATTAGTAACGGTGGTAGTAATGAAAGAAGTAAAAGTAGTAGATGATGTAGAAACAGCAAGGGGTAGGATTGGCAGTAGCAGTAGCCAGAACAGAATCATAAATGAGCAGCATGAATTAATAAATTTGTGGTTGCGTTCATGGGCATATTCCTGGACGAGGATAACAGTATGAAGAATCAGGTAAGTGTTATATATGTGGCTGATGGATTGTATATTGATGATGTGTTCATAGAAGAATTGAAATACTGGTTTTTGTGTACTGTCATATTCTGGACAGATCACATTTTTGAATTTATAACTTGAGTTTTAGATCTTCGATTGACAAGCCGTAAAGTTCCGAGTAAAATAGACACAATTGCGTGTAACATATCCAAAAATCAGAATTTTTGGACTTAAGACGCTAATGTAGAAAAATCTCCAAAGTCAACTGATCGGCAGTAAAGTCTGCACCTGTGACCTGATGACCTAGGCTCGGTTTTTTATTTTTAAAATGTGTTTCAGATGTCCAAACGACTATCCGTCAGCGCCAAAATAAACTAGACACATAGGAGCCCGACATATAAAAAATTTAGAACCATTGGACTTAATAAGAATTTTTGGCGGAGTTTCGAAGTGGAGTGATCAGCAGGGACTGATCTGATTCTGTCCCTGCTGGACAGCTGGTAGAAATCAGTTTGTTTCGAAATCAGGATCCGTAAAATTTGGGGTATAGTAGACTCATAGGGGATTCATCCATAAAAATTTCAAGCTCAAATTCCTTAACAATTGCTCCCAGAAAAATTCCAAATTCTGACCCAAAAACTTGGAAAATTCTGGTTCATATATTCTTATAAGTTCATTAAATATTTCTTTGTTTTAACAATCCTTTTATTCTTATAGATCACATGTCATCAATATATGTTTTAAGATCATGTTTTACTTATATGCTCTTGTTTGTAAATCAAGTATATTTATTTATTTTTCAATCACAATTTACCTGTGTGTGTGATATTGTCGGAAGTCGTAAGGATTATATGATATTATGGATTTAGTATATAATAAAGTATGGCTAGAGTAGAAAGAAGTATGAGAAATGCATATGCGTATTTGTATGTTAAGATTTTCAGCAGTTGAGCAAAAGTTAAGAATGTTTTCAAAGATTCAAAGTGTTTTAAAGAATAGTCTCAAATGCTTTTGAATAAAATGTTTTAAGAAAACGTTTGATACAGTTTCGAGATTCTTAAGCATGAGTTTTATATTTTCGGGGCATGAGGTAAAACCTCACCCCAGTACGTAACTTGAGACACAGATGGAATTGACAGATTTATATACATGTGCACATGTGGAGGACTGGGGGGACGCCCCTAGATCCTCAGCGCTCAGATGGTACATTCCTGGGCAGAGATGCGCCTATGGGCGGAGATGCGCCTACGGGCGGAGATTCTGTTTTCAGAAAAAGGATTTCAGACTTCAGTTTTCAGTTTTTAGATTCTCAGTTAACAGTTTTTAGAAACAGAATTTAGAAACAGTTTTTCAGATTTCAGTTTTCAGTTACAGCTCTCGAAAAGAGCTTTTTAGAAAAGAAAGTTTCCAGAAACATTAGTTTTATAAGAGATACAGAATTTTAAGCAGAAACCAGTTTTCAGCAAAGGGTTTTCAGAAAGAAACTTTCAGAAAAGTGTTCTTCAGAAAGGGTTTTCAAAAAGTATTTTCTAAAAGCATAACATGATAAAGTAGAGTATGGTTTAAAAATCATGCATATAAATCATGTATTCTAGTAATTCATCTGAGATGCATATAGTTGATGTTAATGCATGACAGTGTGATCACATTCATATAAGTATATGACTGATGTTTATATGTATTGTATGTCTACATATAATGAGTATTTTAGAAAGCATTGATGTATGATGACATGATTCTATATACACGAGTACGTGGTTGATAATAGTATGTGAATAGAAATAATATTTTATATTACCGATTTGATGATATTTCAATGAAATAAAAGAAAGATAACTATATTAAGTGTCTAAACCAAACTGGCAAAGAATGAATAGGAAAGTAGAAAGATAGTTGTGTAGCGCAGTAAAAACGTGATGGGTTTTGATAAGGCTGTTAATGATATATAGACTTGACACGTATATTATGAATGTATGAAAATATAACTAATAAACAAGACCTGATATATGTGTGATCAAAGTAAAAGGAGTTTTCATAAATGACATGGTTGACGGTGATATGGAAACTTGATGTATATGTGTATATATATATTAAGATGTTCAAACTATAAACGATAAACAGAATTTAAAAATGTATGAATAATCAGATAAAAGGATTAGTAACAAGTAATATGTTTGTAAATGAATAAGAAATCAAAAAGATAGATCATGTTTGATACATATGTATGACCATAAGAGATACAGATCAATATAAAATGGAAATCACACTTTGCTTGTGTTTGATGCTCAAGGAATGAGCATAGTTACTTACTGAGTCTTATGACTCATAACCCAACAATGTTTGAGTTTTGCAGGTTGGTGACCTGATCGGTCCATCACAGACACGAGAGTTTGAGGAGCCGAATAGCAGCGTTGCAGTCAGTCAGTCACCAGGTCTTGGGGGAAATAAGGAGTCTAGTAATTTATGTTTTAGTTTGTATAAGTTGTAACGTGCTGAGCACGAGTTTATTTTAGAAAAGTTTTTGTATATACGTATTTGCGGGCACGGAGCCCCGGTTATATTATGTCTGCATCGTATTTTAGTTGGGCCCTTAGATTGCATTAATGTTGAGATACTGGCATGAGGCCGAGATTTTATTTTCAGGTTGTAAATGGATGCTGGTTATAGGCCAGGTTGCATGATGTTATAAATACATCATGTCGAAATTTTACTAGAATCAGAGGCTTATGGAGACGGGATTAGCCTGTCTCCTGCCGGTAGCATCCTGGCTTAGGCGGGATGTTATAGGTAGCACATAATAGCAGTGGAATTTGTGTTTTTATTCAAAAAAAACTAACCATGGTTTTACTTTGTAACCGGACATCTTACCTTAGAAAGCAGTGATTGTTCGAGTAAAACGGTATAGTTTGAATTAGTTTAAAAATGATAATAATAATAATCAAGCTTTTACTTAACCAGACATCTTATCTCAATAAGCATTGATTGTTCATGTAAAATGGTAGAATTTGAGTTGTTTTATTAAAAAATAAACAAAAATATAAAAAAAAATGTGTGTAAATAAGTTTGATTTTGTAGTCTCTCTAACTCGAGCAATTAAGTCTGTATGAGTGTTTTAACATTTAGTACCCTAAGGCCAACTGGTATGAGAGTCACTGATCCAAAGCTCGTTACAATGGTTAAAGAGAAAGCTTAAGGAAATCAGACACTTCTTATTTTTAGCATTTGATATCCGAGTAATGAAGTCTGTTGGGGTGTTTTAACACCTAGTACCCTAATACCAACTGGTTGGGGAGTCAATGGCCCAAAACTCTTTACAAGGGTTAAAGATTTATTATTATTACAAAAATTTATTTAAATAAATTGTCATGGCCAAAACGTGTGAATTCTGACATAGTTTTAGGAAAAAATATTACCCTCTTTTCAACAATTCTTGTTAATATTGTGGGCACAATGAATTAATTAATAATTTGTTTTATGTGTTTATGAAAGAATTGTAAAAAATATAAGAGAATTTACTTATTTGATTATTTAGAAAGAAAGAAAACAATTATCAACTTGGATAAGAATTTTTCTTTTAAGTTTTCGCTTAAATTACTAGGGACTAGTAATAAGCTGGTCGGGGGTGTGATGAACACTAAAAAGTGTACATTTAATAAAGAGAAAATAATCATTTTACACTTATAGTTTCATCAATTCTCTTAATTTAGTACACTTGTGTTGGATAATATGACCCATAGCGTCACTATTTGTACAGATCATAGTGTTGTTGTACAAATTAACTATGTGACAAGGAAATTGCACTCTCATCATTTGTGATTAGATCACCATAGATGTATAAATGAAGAGAGGTCCATATGATTAGTTCCTGGATTGAGAATGATATGAGACAGTATCAGTCCACGAAGGATTAATCATTAAATATCCCTAGTCGTAGTATTGTCGAGACTGGACATCGATAATGCGGAATAGGCTAGTATTGCACTTGTGCGCGTTGTGAGGGCACAACAGCATAGTTCTCATATATTTAAGTATATGATATTTATGCAAGTGCGATAGGAGGTTGTGTTTCACCGATGGTACGGGAAACAGTTTCGCTCTGGATAGACCCCTCGGAATCCCATTGGTATTATGACTATGTGTCTATGGGAGTCCGACATCAGGGTAGGTTTATTTGGTCTTAACCTGAGACTTACACCGCTAATGCTTACGACAATCAATATACTTTAGTTGAGGTCGTCCAGGGCTGTAACAGGTTCTGTGTACGCCAATGCTGAGTATATTGAGAATCATAGAGTATTGGGTGTGATGTCAAGAAGGAAGTATCACTCCAGTCATAGTGGAGATGATGTCACGCAGGATACGGTATTAGTGCTCTTAAGTGCTGGCCGGCCATCGGGATATTATGACAAGGTCATGTATATCCGATTATAGAGACTAGTTACAAGACATCCGACATGTGCTTCGGACGGGGCAGACACTTATCCAGCCCCAGCCCTAGCACGTGACTATCCGATACTGGACCAATATACACGATACTTGGTATACTACGCTTGATATAGATCTTAATATTCTTAGATGAATATGACCAGAGAATTGGGTAGACTTCGTGCTTTGCTAGAAGCCGATCTTGTCTTGTAAATCGGTAGAACGTAGTACTTGGTACGTACGTGATTCGGATACTCCGACGACCGTATTTACTGCCGACTTATCCGGGGATCTTATGGGTCGCTTCCCGATAATGCACCGATGACGCATAACTCGCACTCATTAATAATCTGGGATTATATAGAAGAGAGAAAAAATTAATCTATGATTAATTACGGAAATATTTTATCTGGGATAAAATATCGTCTAAAGGGAGAGAATGATTAATTTAGAATTAATCGGTAAATTAATATATTCGATATATTAAATGAAATTAGATTTCGACGCGGAATTAAAATTAGATTTTAATTCGGGCGAACGAATTAATTTAGAATTAATTCGTTAGCGACGTGAATAGTGAATTCGCTAGGCGTAATCATTTAATTACGACGCAACGGAAAATTCACTAATTGGGAATTAGCGAAACCGAGCCCGAGTGTGATTGCGAGCGCATTCGTATTTCGAATTCGAGTGCGGCGACGCAAGTCACATCAAGCGTCAAATCATTCGTCACATCAAGCGTAAAATCAAAAGTCACTTTGAGTGATGTGATTGAGTTGATTGATTGATAGACACACATCAAGTCACTTTGATAAAGTGACATTGAATAGTGATGGGTGTTGTTGGAATAGTGTTGGTGGTTGAGAGAGCCATTACCATTTACTTTATTTGATAAATTAAAATGGTAAATGCTTATTAATTTTTTGGAAAAATATATAAAGCATTTTTGTAATTCATTTTATAACTTAACCATTATACAACACCACCAATTCTTCTCTTTTCTCACGCCCAAAAGGGCTGTTTTTCTTTCTTCTTCACAGCTCACTGCCGTGAGCTTCAAGGGAGGCAATGAGTGGTTTTTGTTGCAAAAACACAAGTGCTAGCACACTTACAAGACTTGCGAAGGTGTTAGAGAGGTTCACCCATGAGGCGGGATCCGTTCGACGAAGC